>CP136063.1:165228559-165404204 GCA_032622095.1 Siphonodentalium dalli | reverse complement strand
ATAACACTGATTTCTAATGATGCATTTGTATGAATGTTTAGCTAATAATTCAAACAATCTGTTACTGCATGTTGAATTTAATAGCTGAGCATTCCTACAAATGAATGAATAGGATTCAACTAGTCGCTGCTCATTACAGCACATTTAGTCACCAAAGGATTAACATCCATATAATAATATTTGTAACTGCATTATTCTTTTCTCTTTTTTTATATGTTACTGCTTGTTGAACTTAATAGCTAAGCATTCCTACAAATTAATTAATAGGATTCAATTCAATTCTCATTACAGCGCATTTAGCAACCTAATAATATTTGTAACTGTAGGATTCTTTGCTTTTTTATATCTTCTATTAAAAATCAGATATCCCGAGTCAATCTAAAATATGATTGAGTGAAAGGTTATCGTGCTTGTATATGCTTTAATAGCAGCACATTCTAGAATTCTAGAATTTAACCTAGATAATCGGCATCCAGCAAGCGGATGCCCGACATAAACTTCATAAACTGCGTAATCAGAACATTGTATGGGTGTCAACTAACTTTTAACGTATTATTTTTTGCTTTTTGTTGAGTAAAATACGTCTACGAAAATCAGTAGACAACACTAGCCGATGTGCCCCCTCCTCGTCCGAGCTATTTAGGGATTTATTTGTGATCGTCTCCGCCTGGACAAACTATTGTTCGATCGGCCCGGAAACATGCCTATATGAGCGAATATGGTCGAGGTCAAGGACACGGTCGCACGTAAAATTGGACCCACACATATTGTTTCCGGGATCAAAGTAGGCCTACATTATACCAAATTTGAGTCGGATCGGTCGAGGTCCAGAAACACGCCTATATGAGCGTATACGAGCGAGGTCAAGGACATGGTCGCAAGTGAAATTGGACCCGCCCATATTGTTCCCGTGATCAAAGTAGACCCAGCTACCAAATTTGAGTGGGATCGGTCGAGTTCTAGAAACATGCCTATATGAGCGTATTTGAGCGAGGTCAAGGTCAAGGACACGATCGCACGTGAAATTGGACCCGCCCATATTGTTCCCCGTATCAAAGTAGGCATACACACCAAATTTGAGTCGGATCGGTCGAGCAGTTTTTCGAGTCTATAACACAAATACATATATACAGACAGAAGTTCCAAAACATATAATAGATAAAATACAAGACAGATAACTCTATATATCCCGTCTACGCTCACGCTTTCCGAAGTCCAGCGCTATGAAATTTCACTATTGTTAACCGGCTATTGACTCATTGAAATGTTGGGCCTGCAAAACGCGTTATTTTTCAAACTAGCTGGCGACTTCGTGAATTTTGATAGGCGTAACACAGGTTATTGAATAAGCATAGACAGACAGTGTAATTCATCGAAATTAATGACAAGTGGTGCAAATTTCAACTTAATGCATAGTTTGTTGTGTTTATCTTTGTATACTTTCACAAAATTGGCAGTTTGAACCATGTACCATGGCAAATATTAACCATAGTTTTACCCGTATAGAACGATTAAATGGGGAGAGAACCGACTCGATCAGGAGAGAACTCAAACAATTATCAAAATTTGTGGTTTTAGTCGTTGTTATGACTCGCACAATGAAAGTTTCGTTATTCACACGCTTATTGGTGCCACAGATTGTGATGGGATTTAAAATAACTAATCGAATTATCACCTAGATGCTTCAAAATTGCGTTTTAACTGTTAAAAAGTCGTGAAAATGTTTAATTTCGATCATCAGGAACCGTCACAAATCAGTCAAGAACCATCACAAACTGGCGATAGAACGATTTCCGATGTAACAGTTCCTACACAGTATAAACTATATTCTCTCGTAGAAATAATTTTTTGATTCTTGAATACCCAAATCGGCCAAATAGATCATGTAACTTCATTTTTTATTAGACCAACGGATATAATTTACCTTTGCTTCTAGAAGACTTGACCGATGCTTATATAACTATGGGAGGACAAATTCACTTTTAATAATTATTTGCGCATAAGCACAATTATTTGCGCTTTTATATATAAGCTCAATTATTTGAGCTTAATCATAAATAATTGTGCTTAAGCGCAACTACTATAATTACGCTTTTGTACAAATAAGGTATTTATGCTTAAGCACAATTATTTGAGCTCAAGAACAATTATATGCATGTGCTTAAGTGCAATTATTTGCACTTAGCGCAAATAAGGAAATTGAAAACCATTAGGGTCTACCAAACACAATTGGCAGAGTCCACCACAAAGTATCATTGGACATGGAAATTCAAACATGGGGAAGTATGGGAGGCCAAATTCACTTTTAATAATTATTTGCGTGCACTTGAGCGTAATTATTTGTGCTTAATCACAATTTTAACTTAAGCTCAATTGTTTGCACTTAAGCACAATTATTATAATTACACTTAAGCACAAATGAGCTATTTATGCTTTAGCGCAAATAAGAGAATTAAAAAAACATCACCTAACATAGGTACCCTGTTGATATTGGCAGAGTCCACCATCACACATTATAAGTTCAAACATGGGGAAGCGGCAAACCTGTTTTATTTTTTAGGGCAGATCTATAATGATGGGGAATGCAATGTACATATTTGAACTTAAAGTGATGTGAAACACTCCGGTAGGATGATCAAATAGAAATGGAGAATAATCTTGTTCAAAGTAGTTATTTTTACAAGTATTAAATTTAAATGGACAACACATAGCGCATTCTTATATATTAATTAAATGCAGTGAATGCCGATAACGAAATCTCGATGGCGAAATCGTTTTCGTTAGTTTATTGCCGATAGAAGCGTCCCGATTCGAATAGTAAATATTTACAATTTAGCGAAGTTCAGACAATGTTTTCTATGGAGTGGTATGGTCGATTTGCTTAAATTTTTCAGTGATGTTAGTAGAATGCTACATTCCCCCAGATGGCATAGCACCTGAGTACTAACTTATCAGTTTCACGCACCCGAACAAGTACATAATATGTCTGGACTTGTTCGGGTGCGTGAAACTGATAAATTATGACTCAGGCGCTATGCCAACTGGGGATGTAGCATTCTACATGTACTAACATCGCCCAAAATCTCAAAGAAATCGACCATACAACTCCATAGAAAACACCGTCTGAACTACATAAATATACATCTCGATTCGGGACGCAATAATCGCCCATAAACTAACGCAAATAATTTCGCCATCGATACTCACTGCATTTTCATTAATATATAAGAATGACGGTGTGTTGTAAATTGGATTACTATTCATAAAAATAACTTATTTGAGCAAGGTTATTCTATTTGATCACCCAACCGGAGTGTTTCACATCACTTTAAGCACAAATATTTGAGGTCAACCGTAATAATTGTGCTCAAGCGCAAATAATTGCACTTAAGTGCAGATATTTATTAAAAGTGAATTTGGCCTCTCATAGGCCCGGTCTATATATATCTGTAGGCCTACCGTACGTTTTAGCAAATTGATTGTCTGGTTTTATTTTATTGGGGGTTAAATATCCGTCGTTTCAGCAGCTATAATTCATATCATAACGTCAGTTTTATTGCATGTGGAGAATAGACCGTGCTGAAGGTTAGTATGAATGGGAAATTACACACTGCACATAGAAACCACCGACACCCGAAAAGCAAGTTACTTATAAACTTGCCCAGAAACACGAATTACGTAACATTGGTACCATGTGTATGAATGGATCACACCGTGGTTAGAGTCAGCTTCGATAGCGATGTCCAGATGGACGCTAATTATAAGTTATGTTGTAATAATTAATGCACCATGCACCTTACCAACTGAGCTCGGGCCGCTCTCTATGTTATGATAAAGACGCTAATAAATACCAGGTGGAACAGGGTGGAAGAGACTATTTTCTCTGGCATAACAATTTGATATCATCATACCACACACGCGCGCAAAAAAGAGAAAAAAGTCTGTGTTATATATTTTCGATGATATATATATGTTACAGCTGCTCTTAAGCTAAAGGGGTCGGCCGACATACAATGATATAGCATTATATGCTATAAGCATACCATATAAGGTGGGGCAAATGATGTGAAATTAGATTTTACAACAAAACAAAAGTTGTTTTAAAAGTTGATGTTAACTGGAGCCAAGTGCTGGAGGTCTGGAATCCTCCTGAGATAATTACTGCATCTGCACTATAGCACGGGGGGAGAACTGCGACGTGAGGATCGGTGGCCTTCCGATAAAGAGACGGTGGAAATCCGATAAACGAGACGGTTCGCTTTCGACGACAAACGAGATTTTCTTCGTGTTTGGGTATTCAAACGGAATTGCCGTGACAAATCAGGTTTCATATCATCATATAGTTATCTTAGTTACTAATATCCATCAAAATCTAGACACTACAGTGAGTTAAACCAATAGAATCGCCATTTAAAAGTCACGCGACGGTTCGTTTTCCGATAAAAACGAACCGTCGCGTGTCTTTTATCGGAAAACGAACCGTCGCGTGACTTTTAAATGGCTATTCTGTTGGATTTAGTCACTGTAGCGTCTAGATTTTGATGGATATTAGTAACTTAAATAACGATATGATGATATGAAACCTGATTTGTCACGGCAATTCCGTTTGAATGCCCAAACACGAAGAAAATCTCGTTTGTCGCCGAAAGCGAACCGTCTCGTTTATCGGATTTCCACCGTCTCTTTATCGGAATTCCACCGTCTCTTTATCGGAATGCCACCGATCCTCACGTCGCAGTTCTCCCCCAGTGTATAGGAAGTAAGATGAAAGGCCATTCGGTATATATGCGCAAAGACTCGCATGCCGACAGTAATGCTCTAATTAATCGACTCCTTAACCACAGCAGAATTATGGGTAACTTTTCAGGATTTAGTCGGAAATATGGCTTGTTGCCATTCATCGGAAAGCTCTCGGGTGTTTTTGTGTGTTGGGTACCCAGCTGTAGAAAAAGGTGTTTCGAGTACCCAGCTTGACCTTTGCGATGTTATATGTTACATTCGTTTTAGTAAATCATAAAACTTATATTAAGAGAAAAAGCACTAACACCGAGAAAAAGCAATTATTAGTCACTATCACCGAGAAAAAGCAATTATAACACAGAGAAAAAGCAATTATTAGTCACTATCACCGAGAAAAAGCAATTATTAGTCACTAACACAGAGAAAAAGCAATTATTAGTCACTAACACGGGGGGGGGGGGTCGCACAAAAGTTTTATCATACAGGGCCGGAGTGGGTGGGTCCGAAGAGGCCCGAAAAAATTAGTTTATGCAAATTTGTTTCTATTCACATTTTTGCCCTTGTTTTAAGTTGTTTTCAAATATATTCATTAATATTTGTGTTCTAAGGCATGTTATGGCCTTTACAAACACTTAGGAACAGGGTAGGTATAAGATATAAGTAATACAGGGGAGATCTTCCAAAAACATACCTATACCGGGCGGGGTGGGTGCATCTCAGAGGCCTGAAAAAAATTGTTTGTGCAAATTTTTTTCAACCCACATTATGGACATTGTTTTAAGTTGTTTTCACTAATAAATGTGTTCTAACATAGATTATGACCTTAACCAACACTTAAGAACATATGTAGGTATAAGATAAAGCGCTCTCTGGTGCTAAATGAAAGTGATGACTGAATAGGAGTGCTGGTTTGCATTTCACCTCAAATTAATATTGAATAGTGCCTGATAGTGCTGGCATTTTCACTCTGGTATGTCTAATGACCAAATAATACTAGTGTTGCAGAGTGCTGGCTAACAAAATACCTCAAATTAAAAAATAAACATGCCAGCCTGTTTATTTGGCTCCAAAGAGTGATACATATATACTATATAACTGTCATTGCAGGTATGGCTATAAGGTTTTCTGATATGATGGTTGGTGGCACCTTTTTGGGAACAACAGCGAAGAAGTCATTAATTAGTAACTGGACTATTTACGTAAAAATTAAACACAATGTTGGCTTATTGGCACTATAAATATTACCTCACAATATCTGTGCATACTGTAGAATAAAACACTTTTTATTTCAAAATGTATTTTTCAATGTCGAAAACAACACCGTTGATAGTTTTTCAATTGTTTGAACACTTGGAATCTGCCAGAAACGGACCAATTTAAAACTTACCTTTGATTCTGTTTGATTTGGTCTTGAATAGATTTAAAATGATTTTTTTTCTTATTTTAGGTGGTGTGTCTCACGACCCCCCCCCCCCCAGACTAACACAGAGAAAAGGCGATTATTAGTCACTATCGCCGAGAAAATAAGCAATTATTGGTCACAAATATAAATTTTAAAGATGATTACGGTACTCATGCGCCATTTGATAGCATGCGATATTTCTTCAGCATTTATGTGCTCAAAACAATGTAAAGGTCAAGTTGGGTATACCCAAGATACCTTTTCCTAAAACTAGGTACCCAGCGCACGAAAATGTGGCGACAATGACCCATTCAGCGGTATTAGCACAGGTATACCTGGAACAAAATGACCCCGCTCTCAAAAGTACATAACAGAGATATGTACTGTTGGTAATTTGGGAGTTGGGTCATATTGTTCCAGGTACCTGTGGGTATTATTACGCCACCGTAGTGTGGTGTTTCTAGCTTTTGGTTTTTTGATATCGCATGGTCGATCGATAATTCACTGGGTGATTGTACATTCGGCAAACCTCGTCAGATTCCGTCACCGTTTCATCGTACCGATAATTACGAGAGTACAACTAAGATTGGCACATGTGTTTACGTCACCGGTGTAATTGTGGGGACATGCTTCTATTATGAAGGTTTGCTATCCCGAAGGTCCGCTATTCCGAAGGTTCTCTATTCCGAAGGTTTTTGTTATTTTTAGGTTAATTTTATATTTTAAAGTATTGAGACTAATTTGAGAGGGTTCATTTTCACAAAGATTCTTTATATGGAGTGTGCGCTCACATCCGAACTGATCATGCGCGCACACCGATACAGATACAGGAGGAAATAACTTAACTTAGAACATTAAATGTGATTTTGTTTTGTTTTCGCTGGTTTTCTTGAGATTTTATGTCATTACGTGGGCCCATACCTTTGAATTCTTGGCATATACTATGAATGTTGTGGTATATATGGACCCTCCCGCATTGGGACATGACATAGGTTCAGTTGACTTAAGTGGTGTTCTGTGTGTGCTCCAATTTGGAGTTCAATATTTTAAGGGCCAAGTTTAGAATTTTATGGGTCCATACCTTTGAACTCTGGGCATATAATATGAATATTGGGGGGCATGTCTCTATTCCGAATGTTCACTATCCCGAAGGTCCACTATTCCGAAATTTCTCTGAATGTTCGCTATTCCGAAGGTTCACCAATCCGAAGGTTCGTTATTCCGAAGGTTCTGTGTTCCAAAGATTTTTTTTATTTTAAGGTTAATTCTATATTCTAAAGTAACGAGAGGGTTCATTATCACGAAGATTCTTTTTATGAAGGAAATAACGTAAAACATTAAATGTGATTTTGTTTTGTTTTCGAGGGTTTTCTTGAGTTTAATGTCATTACGTATGACCTTATTTCTCATTACATATTCACGCCAAGGAGCCCACACAATTTCTATGTTACGATGCGATTTAATGTGATTATGTGTGACCTAATATCTCAATAATCTGAGGCAAGAGTACGCCTGCTAAAGGCGAATTATAACAGTTGGGGGTATAACGCTCAATAAATACTGGAGGCTATAACAAACTGCGCAGTAGAATATCGCTGAATGGACGAGTATGAGATGAGCCTAAATGCAATTGTGACTTTGTTTAAAGGCCCACTTAATTTTCGAGTCATTAATTTGTTATAGTATATACGGTTTTAATAACAATTTATGCCATAAAATTTGAATAAACTACTATAATTCATCACCATTTGAAAGGCAGAATACTTCTATCTCCTAGTTTGAAACACCTTCAAAATACCGCGTCGTATATCTAGCAATAAGCAACCAACATGTCCTCCTCGGCTTTCCATAGATTTCAACGTAATTTGATACTTATGGGTATTTGTGTCCGGGAAGTGTTTTGAACGGGTCAAATCGTGACCCCGACCTGACCTTCACCTTTAAAACTGTCAATGCAAGGTCAATTTGGGTAAAACGGACAAATATCGGCGAAATTTTATACCTAGGGATACTTTGGTCCGAGGAGAGTTTTGAACGGGTCAAATCGTGACCTCGGCCTGACCTTGACCTTCAATATGGCCAATCAAAGGTCAACTCGGATAAAACGGATAGATTTCGACGAAATTTGATACCTATGGGTACTTTTGTCGGGGGGGGGGTGTTTTGGACGGGTCAAATCATGACTCTGACCTTACCTTGACCTTCAAAATTGTTAATTAAAGTTCAAGTTGGGTAAAACGGACGGATTTCGACGAAATATGATACCTATGGGTAGTTTTCTACGGGTTGGGGTGTTTTGGACTGGACAAATCATGACCCTGACCTGACCTTGACTTTCGAAATAGTCAATTGAAGGTCAAATCGCACCTTTCACCGGAAAGCAGATGGGAAACAGCCCGGGTGAAGTCGGGCCTATCAGCTTGTGTAATAAAGAAGACAGTTTGATGAAAGTAATGTATGCCACGAGAAACGGGAAAACTTGAAATATGGAAGTACGCAAATTTCCCGCATAAAATTTGAAAGCTAGTTTATAGAATAATTGTATTATTATTTATATTTATGGCTAATAATACGATCTTGGTGGCGTTACCATTTCTGACTATGGTTTTCTTGTATCATATGCTTTATACATTTTGTAAATATAATGGCGAATACTTCCTCCTTAATTGTTCGGCATTGTCCGCTACCAATATAATCTGAGGTAATCCAAATCTCACATGCACTGTGTGAGGCCGGGTTAGGCCAATGTTGTTGTACTTATTTTCTATTTGCTGTAAACATATTTTCATTTCCAATTCAGGATCACAGCGCATTAAGCATACATGTACAATATAACATATCAAATGATACAATGGAATTGGGTAATACTATAATATGTGGACCTGACTTATATAATAAGCGGGTTCACAGACTAAGGGTATATATATATAATAGTGTAGTAGATTAAGTCCAATTTTCAAGGCAATTGTTCAATTTGTGACTAAAGCATGAAACTTTACACAAATGTACATATTCACATACTAATTAATATGAGATATGGAGCCACGCTGAAATTTCACTTTAACCCCTCTTTTAAGGGTTTTTATAAATTTAAAAGAGCGTTTAGTGATTATATAATTTATTAAATGTCGCAATTAATCTTACCATCAAACATGCGATTTAAAATTCGGCATATACATTAAGTATGATTCTGTGAGATATAATGCCACATTTTTAGGGGAAAATTGGAACTCCCGTCCAAGTTGGCCGTCAAAATGGCAGCCGAAATTGGAAAATTAGACGTTTTTTCACTAATATCTTCTAGATCAGTTTCTGCTGTACGGAACTGGTTTAGAATTGTGACATTATTTTTGTATTATTCATATTAACGGATCATTGGGGCAATGAAATATGCCATTCGTGAAGTCCCAGCCCCTTCCGGACCCTCAAACATTAGATTTTATAGAACTCGGTATGAAATTTCACCAAGAATCACCGTTAGGATTACTAGTCATATTTTAACAATAAATGGACAGAACTGTGCAAACTAAGTGAGGCATACAATTACTAATGAATATTTCAACTCAATGGAACCAAAATTGTCACTTGGGCTGAAAATGGCGACCAAAACTTCGGAAATGGTAAATATATTGGCCCAGCATGCCATGTAGTCACTTACAAGTTGTGGTCGGTGAATACAATTGGCTATTCTGTCTTATATACATTAAATTCTAACATTTATGATGCACATTGGTTAGGTGTTACTAATGTAACCACGTAAGGGGTACTCTATGGTCACATGTGAGGTGAATAGCTATACAAGGATTGTTTGTATGCTTATTGAAGTGGCGTATGGGTATATTGAAAGTAGCTACATGGTCATCTGTGTTGTTTGTGTATACAATGTATATACATGCATAGTGACTCTATGGTCATGTGTGGGCTATACGTGCCTTGTGTGACTATTCGCGACCTGAGTTCCAATCTGTCCTAAGTGCACTTTTTATGATTTTGAGTAAATCGATTTTCAAAGTTTGAATTGCCGTCACGACTTAAATGTATGGTTTACAGTGGAAAACTTCCCATCGTTGGATTCCTTAATGTCTTAGCTATTAAATTTTATCAAGACATATCCCCATAATTCTGTTATATCTCTTAAGTTTTGAGAAATGTAGACCTAGGGTGTGATATTTAGCACTTAGAGCAAAATAGAACTAAATATTTGTTGTTGAACACGCAAATGACAGTTCAGACCTTAACACTATTTTAGGGCAAGGTTATCCCATGTTCCGAAAAATATGTCATTTTGGAACTTAGGACAACTAAGAATTAAACTATAAACTCTATTCACCAGAATAACAAATTGATTTTCGACACTTTTGGAAGCCCCAGTAGTCCCAAGTACACTACTTTGGTCATGTTGGTTTCCAATATGATGCAATTTAAATGAGTACCAATATCACTGTAAATACAATACCACTCGAGAGATGGACTTTACATATCATGCAGACCATAATAATGTATTGCGCTAGCAATTGGTACTATATTAGTTCACGTACACTCACAAAAGTTGTGTAATTTACCAGATGTACGGAGTTGTCCTACCTGCGTATTGGAAATTGGCAATATATAAGTGTCAGGTGTAATATGAACTCAATTTATCACCCCATTCATTAAAGTTGTTTTTTTGACACAATCATTTCAGCTGCTATGCTAATATTTGGATGCGATCAATGTGTTCGTCAATGAACACCATGTTAGTAGCTTCCAGCCACACGACCTCAAACAATAGCGTGAACACATATATGGTTACCATAGCGCAACCCATGCACGTTGCCAATAAGGACAGGTGGCCAAATAATCCATAAGTGTTAACTCACTCAATCTGCTGTGCTACGGGCGTCCCTGTTTGGATCAATGGAAATTTGAACACGGACAGCTATGATTGTTTGATTGATTGTTTATTTAACTCAATGTCACAATTAAGTGGCGAAAGAGCACATGCGTTGGTCTTGTTTGGCCAATCGTGCTTGCATGTCTATTAGCTGGCATATACTTCAGCATTGGATATGCATGTACACCTTGGTGGTTACACTGGTGTAAATGTTTTCCATAGGCCTCAGTGCTAACGTTTTAGCGTATAGTGTTGGCAATATAAATGTTGGGTCCAAAATTTTCTTTAAATCTGAAAAATTGACATTTTGGGAAACTTTTTACACAAAAAAATCATGTCTGTCTAGCAGGGAATTCGCCTTTAAATCTTATGTTTTCGTAACTAGTGTCAGAACCGCATAAAAAAATACAGTCATATTTTAGACCACACCAAAAAATTCAAACTTCACTACAAAGGGTTAATTCCTGTGCCAATGGTTATTTTACCTATGGGAAATCATAGGGAAGAGGTGTGACGATTTTTTTATGTGAAAAGCACACAAGGCTATTGACCAATCAGGGCCCAGTGTCTATTTTATTCTCTCCTATATATTCCTCCCGCATCCGCCAGATGTCACTCGGAACCTTATTTACACCAGTGTAACCTGGTATGCGCATCTACTAACTAAACTGGAGTAATAATCTATCTTCAAATTTACTTTTTTTGTCTAGATCAATCAGGGATGTTACCTGAAATTTTCTCATACAGTTTGTTCGATGCGATAGGGTCATTGTTTGTTGATTCGACAGTTCATTCTATATTAGTACGGTGTTCATTTTCGTTCCGAAATTCAAGTTGCCGGGTCCCGAAAGTGTGATGATCATGTTGGCTTTGTATGTTGTTTGTGTACCAATGTTGATACTTTATTGTGAGGAACAGGAATGGGCTGTTGATCGCACATTGGAGGTAGTGAAATACCTGTTTCACATTGATTGATGTTGTGAACCGTTTTGACCTCTCCATATAGTGACGATCCGCGCCCTTCCGGGGTGCATACCGCTGCTGTTATGTGGTACATGTGCTCCCGTGGCCGGTTCATGGGAACGTGACTTCGTAGAGAACTGTCGATGGGGACCTTACAAAATTAGCATCCGACGTGTCGGACGTGGGGTCCTCATATTGCGGCGAACATACCCATGCTTGGACTGATTGATGTCATGGACAATTGATGGTATTATAATGAATGGATGGCGTCTGGATGAAGCGCTGTATGTTCGATGCAAGGTGGTGGTGTGCTTTAATTGACTGATTTCATTTTATTGCTGCAATATTTAAGCAAGTATATGGTTAAAATTGTAATCCGTGCATTAGTTTCCAGCCGATGAGCAATTGGTGGAGTCAGTCGTTTGGAAACATGCTTGCATTGAATCATGGCGCGGAGACATCGCTGTGCGATGTCGGCGGTTGATGATGTGGATCATTGTGGGCTATGGACACTTCACATGCATCTGATATACAACATACGCGTAGAACGCCTACCGGAAACAGCCATATAATTTCCAGATGACCAGAGCCTACATGCGCATGTAACAGTGTTGAATATTTGCTAACTCGGGACGCTGTATGTTGCTGTTTTTGTGCTGCTGACAGGGATCTCCAACTTATTGCGGTTTTAGGTGAAGTTTAAATACTATGCACAATGAAAGCTATTCATAGAAATGTGTCTCCTTGGACAACACGGACACTGATAACGGAAAGGAACAAAACATCTATGTTATTATGCCTGTCTTGTGTTCAACGTCTGCAAAGCTCCGCAGTATTAAATAGTCCATGTGTCGCGTGCTGTTTTTTTTTTGGTGGGTCTAAATAGCTATTCTCTGCAAGTGTCGGTTTCTTATCTGCGGAATCGAGTGTTTTCGGTAAGCTGATGCGACGCTCAATGTGGGTATATGCTGGTTTTTATGGTGATAGCTCACATTTGGTACCCGAGCGCCTCGTGCGATTAACCAATGAACACTGACGTATGCATCCTTTGCGTTCTGCGCTGAAGTCTCCCTGCACAAGTCCACTACCGTGCGTTTTAGCAACCAACATTTTACTTGCCAATAAACGTTGTATGTATTAGGGAATAAAGCAGGCACCCATATTGCAGAAAAATGTTTTCCCGTGAGTGTATCGTGTTGTGGCCTTGTAATGTGGTTCAGAGTCTCAGAGCGGAATTTTGTTTCCGTAGAATGTGTTTGTTATTCGTTAAAACCAATGTACGAATAGGTGGCATGTGTCTTTTTAGCAAGTGGATATTGTTGTGTCATATCGATGTGCGAACTGTGCAGCTGTCTGCAGTGTTGTAACATAGTTGCCGTGTACTACTGTTTCTGAGTTGTGGATGCATCGGTCGAATGTACTTGCTGTCTCCAGAACCTGTGGTGGATGTGTTTCGAGACATCCAACCCAGACATCATATCCGTCCAGATCTTATTCTAACACGAATTGTGACATTGTGTATCTTTATATGAGCCAGCAATAATCCATCGTCCTCCTTGTACACGAACATTTGTTGGCATCGATGGTCACGGTATATATATGCATGCCTTGGCCAGTTTCAGGTCGGCTGTTAAAGTGGGCCTTTAAATTCGTTGTTGGTGTTGTCCTGTGATTGTGTTAAGAGTTCATTCTTGCATTTCTGAATAGATTAGTACATCCATGAGTAACATGTGGTGCTGGTTCCGTGTGCTCCATTCAGTCGATTGTCTATCGCATGTGTGGCGCTTATGTAGTGCATGTGAGTGTGGTAAGTTTTCCTTTGAGCTATCCAATTGCCGATGTACCGCATATTTCGGAGCTGCATGGATATTGTGGCATCGTCTGTTGCGTTCTTCTGTAGACGGAACTGGGATGGATGAAGCTTGGATGGAGTTGACTACCGGAATTATGTAATGACTTAATATTAACATGGGTGGAGCGATTGATGTATGTTGGTGATGAAGATCAAGTTGATGTATGTGCGCGTTTGCTGATGGTTTCTGTATTTACGATACTTTATTCTGATGTGCATGGTGTGGTGGATCAACCTGGGATCTATCGGCTGATGTGCCTTGTATGGACAGTCAAAATATAACGTCGTCGGGGAAGGGTGGCGTTGGTGTGCTACATGTATAGCAGTCTTCACCCAATGGCTGACCACGTGTTTGGAGTGGCTGGGCTGGGTGGTAGTTGATTGCTGAAGTTGACGTTCCTGTTGGGACGACTGAATTTATTGAATCCCTTGAAAATGATATCGGTCAGTAATTGGGGCTAAGAATAAAAGTATGCTGTCCATCACACACGATAACTTTCTAATTATCTGAATTATATATCCACAACTGTGGCACCCAAGGTGATCTGGTGTATATTTCCAAAACTTGGTGGATAAACTGGACACCAGAAAGTCTTTGATAGAGTATATGCATGTGCGTGTACGTGTAGTTCTGGAGAGTTTCATATGGGTGATTCAATTGCTCGAAATAGATTTCATGGACATAGCCACAGACGGCTAAAGGATATATACCGTCAAAGGCAACAGCATTAAGTCTCATGAATATATGTGTGTTGAATGTAATTCAACGATAAATTCGCTCTAATATCGAAAATCATAAGGGTGTCGAAAAGTAACAAATCCGAATTAACGGGGTACTGTTCGTGGAGTGGATTCCGCATAACATTCGCGAGTTTGCGATACCCGTTCGACGGGAACGGGTACGGGTAAATCTGTGAACATCGTCACGGTCACTTGGGTACTTTCAATACAGCACATAAAGCGATAGCGAATTGAAACGGGTAGATTTGTCCCATTGACCGGTAGCCTTTCATTACGATTTTCTCACTCAAGGGTCCATGAATTCCATGAAATTGCAGTCAGCTATGCGTTAACCTATTTATTGAAAGATTTCATGGGCAAATATTATTGATAAAGTTGTCATTTTAACCCAGGATTTGTGTTCAAATTCTCGAGGCGGCTTCTAGCATTTAGATAAATACGGAAGGCCGATTTGTTTTCACTAAAAACTTTGTTCACTGCATTAATGACAGGTTGTGATTAATAGAGTGAGTATAGATGGTGCTATAGACGCCCATTGCAGGGACGTGGCTATAGATGGTCTGCGCGTTAGGAAGGGTGTCCACCTTCGAATTTCTAACTACACATCTCGAACCATATCAAATTCACAAGTTTGCGCGTAAATCCACCCCTCCCCTTGGCTGGCATCAAGCTTTCCAATTGTTGGAAATTTTGAGACCTGACACCCCCCCCCCCCCCCCAAGCTTGAACAATTTCCAACTGTTTCTGACTGCCATTTCAGTCCAAATTTTGTTACCAAAAATAGGGAAATATGCAAATGTTGGTCTAAAAACTACAAATTATCCACTAATAAATTGTTCGAAAATCAAACTACGAAAACAATTTCAACCTATTGTTTGTGTGAAATTTCCAACAAATGTTGTGTCAGGTATATCAAATTTCCAAATGTTGAACATTTGACCAAAGTTGGGGAGGGGGTGTTAAGACACCCATGTCGTCACGTCCCTGTCTCAACCCATTGTACAAGGACATAAATATATCGTGGATTTATCTATGCATTGCACATTTGAATACAATTACCGTTTAGTTACCTTATCGTATGTAGGTGGGGACTGATTTCTCATTTTAATATATATTTACTATCTGAACGGACATGGCGCATTTGAACCACAATACTTGTGTATACTGTAGTGGGGATAATATAGGTCGCCAAATACACGAAATACCTATACATACTCTACAAAATATAAGCATATAAGTAGAGCTAGTTTCAGCTGTTTTCTGTGTTTCGCACAGAAGTGAAGCAAACGCTCTTTATTCAATCCGTATAATAAACAGACTACATTTTGACACCTTTTTTGTTACCAAGTTAAACATTTCAACCTACCTCCGGGTTTAGATCCCGACAACAATCCCAATTCTTGGGATAAATATTCCCTTGCCCCGACGGGCCGACCCTTCGATCTGTTGAAAGATTCCAAACAAGGATTTACTTAAAGCTACTCAAACCGATCAGACGGTCCCATATCATAAAGTTACAACAAGAACATTTCTTCAAAATAAGCTTTTGTTATCAGAATCGATTAATTACAACAAAATAATACTAACTGCTGTCAACTATAGTATAAAATTTTGGCCGCATTACCACTTGATTTTAGAGTTAAGCATCTTCGTCCGCAATTTTGTCCGAGACCGTCGGTTTGATGACTCTTTTCTGGGCCACAAATAATTACACAATTCAAGAAATAACAAACTTCAAAAATCGATATCTGATCACTCTGCGCTTTGATGGTGGGTACCTCGATTCGAATCAAATATTTAGTTTTACCCCCGAAGCCAAATATAGTAACTTGGAAGCGTTAATTCGGATTATGCATCTTTATAATGACTAAATATTCCCCAACTAAAATAAGGGACAAATGCGGTATTATATCGAACTGAAAGTACATGTAGGACAATATTAGACCCTTGGTCTAAAACAATACATTTTACACCGAATATTGGTTGGACATTTTAACTATATATAACGTAATTGTATATTTGAGCTATCATAATCTATTTTCTAAGTTTAAAAATTCCAACCGATTTATTGTCAACACTCGATCGTCTATGAAATGTAGAATCCAATTGTTGAAAATGTTACCAATATGAGTGAAAGAAAAGCAACGTCCTCTTCCAACTGCCACCTAGATCGTCCTTGATGAAAGCAACTGATTATCATGGGGCTCATCTAATCTAAATACATATTTCCAACAACCCATAACGCTAAGTATAACATAGGCCAATAACGCGAATAACAATCTATATCATAATATCTTTTTTGTTGCAGTTGGCTCACCATACATTTGTAATCGCAAACTCGCTATTAACCATATGTACGTCCTTATTTGTAAATGAAAGTGGTGTATGTCCTAGAAGCGGGAATGACAATATCTAAAATATCATACCAATGCAAACATTCAGAACATTATACATGCACAGTGATACCTGACTGAAATATTAGGCATGTTGGGACTACATGTACTTATACCATCGAAAGACTGATGATTTATATACATGTATGTCAAAAATAATTAACCAGTCACTGCATGAATAATATAGAATAGTAACATATTAAAACTGATATGAATCTTGTTTGGGAAACGGATTATAGCCACCAAGCCACTGGGTGGTTATTCATCCACTCAATTACTGTATTGCATTACGAAGGTTGGAGAAGTTTTATATGAACCTATCTAAATTGTTTAAATATGATAAGATATCAGCTTCGATGATATTTTAGATCCATATTGTTCCATGTGGCAAGAAGACTCATATACGTAGAAATTAGAATGATTAAGACATTTCCCATATTGAAATAGAACAAGATGGAACTAAGAAATTATATCTACTTGAGTTATAGACCACTATGGTTTCAGTCCACAATGTGCCTGAAAGCAGATGGAACAAGTCAGTTCTCAACACAACTCACTTTCGCGTACTTCGGACAATAAATAACCGTGTTTTACGGCGTTATTGTTCGAGATTTCGCTTCGGTGTTGCGACCATCTTGTAGAGAATTTAATTCCTGTTCCAACGGTACCCCAACGGACGTTTCGTACCACTATGGTACTTATGACAGATTGGAACTCAGGTCGCGTTAAATTGTCACGGATGTATGTATACATATATTGGCTGTATGACCACATATGGGTGTATGAATAAATAGGGAGTGGTTGTATGCTTATGTGTAATGTATATCTGCGTACATGGAATGACTGTGCGGTCATTATTGTTGACGTGCAGAGGCGGACTGGCCGATCGGGAGACCGGGAAAATTCCTGATGAGCCAGAGGCCTGACGTGGGCCGCCACATGCGTTGTTTAACCAGCCTAATTGGCTAAGTGTAATTTTGTCATTAAATGAACTTGTCAGCATCATATAACACCATGTAAAGACCCCGTTAATCTCGAGATTTTAACGGTAACTCCCAGCTGTAAATCCCAAAAAAATTTCTCACGCACCCCTCCCGGATCCTCCCCCAATTGAAATTTCCAACACAATAGGAACGCTTCAGTTGAGGCCAGTCTAGATGCTAGGATTAGCGATTTTCTTGTATAGTTTTCAAAATTTTCTCAACCCGGGCCGAACAACCATGGTCCATGGACAGCCCGGTGTGTCCTGGTCTCTTGTCCGTAGCCGTGTGCATTTGTCTGGAGTTAGACCGCCAGTACGAATAGGTGTGAGGTGTGAAGAAAATATATACAGGGAGTGACTGTATGGCCAATGCTGAGGTCCGCGCGTTGTGTCGCTATATCTAGAAGGTCTATATGGCCAATGATGAGGTGTCGATGTATAATGGAGTGATTCTATAATAGGCGTTGTGGGGTGTGTATGTGCATTGCATATATTTATTGGTTATATATGGCCATGGGTGTGGCCAATCTGTATACATGGAGTGATCGTATGGCCAATGGTGAGGTGGATTGGTAAACAAGGAGTGACTGTATAGGACCACAAATGTTGTGTACGGTATACAGCGATAACTGAATTGTCTTGAGTGAGGATCAGATTCAAGCCTGGAATGTGTGCGGGACATTGGTATATATAAAGGGTTGTATGGCCATTGGTGAGGTGTATATGTGTAACCGGAGTGACTATGGTTATGGTTGCCTAATTGTATATGTATATCTTGAGTGGATATATGGCCATGGCTGTGCCAAATAGATACACAGGGAGTGGTTGTATGGCCAATTGTGAGACGAATAGGTATACAAGAAGTGACTGTATGATCACGAATGTGGTGAATATGTATATAGAAGTGAATATATGGACTATATGGGTGAAGTGTAGGGGTATACCTGGTGTACCTGAATGGTGACACATGTCTGTATAGTCATGTGTGGTTTACGGGTAAACTCAAGTGTGGTTGTATGGTCATGGGTGCGGTGTATGTGTATAAAACGAGTGGCTACATGGTAATTTGGTGGTGTTTATGTATGTATAACATGATTGTATGGTCATGGTGAGTCGGACCTTTGGTGGCTATCACTTTCCACAATAACTCAAGTATATGTTTTAATAGACTGGGATGTATAATGTCCGAGAGTTCTCCACCTTGGTGGCCTATTATATGTACAATGGAGGAAACGATTTTCCTGACATTAGTCAATCAATCTTGATTCCAGTGGCCCAGAATATGATTTAATTGAGCAGTTTTTCACTAATCTCCTTGTTTGACATTCTAAAAGGCCTTCTGGTCCACCTTGAGTACCATAATTATGTTCTAATTAACATAATGACAGCCATTGATCGTTATCATTGTGCTAAGCTCTTACATCACTGCGCGTGTCGATAATACATGTGTGTCTTACTAAAAATATGAGGCCAGGTTTAGAGGCTAATTATATGTGATCAATATATCTCTTTGTTAATATCTGTTTCTTACATAATTCTGGATTCAAATTTATGTGAAAGTCCAGCATGATTTAGGCGACTTTTGTGAGCTGATTTCGTGATACACATTGAATTTATTACCCTGTGGAAATGCCATAAATGTAAGCGACGCAAAGCAAAATCGACTCCCAAAATTCTCCTAAATCATGCAATCTCGAACTGGGATATTCACGTGGAGCTACTGTGAAATACATTACCAAGGAGCAAGCATTAACTAAGATATATATTACATGCCTTGTATTTTCAATGTTATAAACTTTCACATCCGAACATCAAACATTTCCCAAGCAGGTTTGAACTGGTGTAATATGATCTCATCGGACGTGATCGGAGTGGAGATTCGTGGAACGAAGTACGCCTGCACTGCACTCATATTTGCTGTGATCTGAAGCATAATCATTCTAACTTTTTATTAGTCTGTTTGCACTCGCCCCGAGACGATCTTCTGCAGTATAAGATGCGTGATAAGGTTTTCTAAATTATAGTTCTTATTTCTTTTCGGATGGATGCGCATGCGCTCAGTTTGATTTTTCACATCAGGTTCTGGCCGAGGGCCTAGACCGTTTGACATTAAGAATCTATCGATTAGAGTTATTCATCTGTGTTTGTCAAATGTCGTCTGGAATCTTGTCATTATTAGAAGGAACTAAATGTTTCCATAGGCCGCAGTGTTAACGTTTGGCCACGCGCTCACGATAAATTCACGACTCACAATTAAGGTCCAACCTTTCCAACATATTTTGCCACAGAGGAATACTTTTCTATCCACGCCGTTCTCAACTTTTCAACGTGTTTTCCACGCTGCACAACTATTTGCAAAAAAATTGAAAGGTTGACGAAGCAAATATACCGGTATCCATTCACATTCTCCCGCCATTGTTTGGACAGGACCATATTTCATACTATTATATAGGAAACACCCACATTTTACATGCCGTGATATACCATGTAAGTAACCAAAGGGATGTAACTCTACTTATTTAGTTCCTTCCATTTAAAGGTACTCAACCCGTAAAGAGGGTCCCCATCTCAACAGATTCCAACAACAACAATCCGATCAGAGGGTCCTATATTACTATTTCTTTGGCTTTGGGGGTAAAAAATATTTGATTCGAGTCGAGGAACCCATCAAACAAAGCTCAGAGTTATTAGATATTGATTTTTGAAATTTGTTATAAACTCGAGATGAGTACTGCTAACTGCCGTAATCTGCTCTGGATGTGTTCTCCAAATCTATTCAAACAGACAAGGATGGATAACTCTAAAATCAAGTGGTAATTTTAACACAATTTTGACTGAGTTCTGGGCCAGATAGTATTCCCGATAATGAAAAATAATAGATTTCTAAAATCGATATCTAACAAATCTGAGCTTTGATGGGTGACTTCCTCGACTCGAATCAAATATTTTTGACCCCCGAAGCCATTGAAATAGTAATTGAGAGGAGTTTTATCGGGTTGAGTACCTTTAACCTCATGTTACCTAACGTGTCATTTGACTAACAAGATTGATTTGGTTTAGTTGAGATTATCGACTTTCCACTTGCAGTAATAGTTAGGGTATATCACGACATTTTCAAACCGCAAAGATGGTTAATTTCACCGGAAAATAACTCCACTGCACATATGCCTTTTAATATAACTCAATTGGAAAATCCATTTTGTAAAGAAACCGTTCGAAAAATCCCAGCCTATTTTCTGTCGTGAAATTTCCAAATTTTGAAAAATATTTACCAAAGTTGGGGTGAGACAACCCCGTAATAGCCACGTTCCTGGACAGTAGACACGGTGAAGCATACACGTCCCTCAGTCGAATGCACGCGTACTGACTGGTAATCATTAATAATGTTATACACTCACTGAGAATTATTCATATGTACGTCCCACAGGGATGCTTCGGTCGTTCCCTCCTGTGATATATGAGTTCTACTCACATAATATTTTATTCACAGCCCATGCAGTTCCCACGAGCCACATATGTATAGCATTCTCGATAACAAATACACACAGCTATGTATGCAGTAATGGAGGTTTGCAGAATGCTGACATCAAGTCTCGACGAGATAAATAAAACACAGTTCTATAAAACTCTATCTACGTCTGTCTATTGATGGCCTTTCGGGGATATATATTGTTTCATCATCCGTCACACCAAGAGCGTAATATTTTAATGGCAAGTCTGTTTGTCGACTCAGCAAAGTTTAAGCTGCAAGCCATCCATGAATGACACTCACTGCTGGCCAAGCTTTATATCAATATTGAGGGGTCAATATTTAGAGTAAAATGATTGATACAGCATGTTTTCCAATTCCATACATCAATTTCATTATAGATTTAAAAGGTTTCACTTGAAACGTCCCACTATTTATGAACATGTGCTCGGATTTAATACAATTATAATTTTGTTGGAGCCTTTCGAAAGATACTTTACCCGGAATGGGTGAGGGTAATGGACTGTACGAGAGTTGAGAATTTAGGTCAGACCAGCGAAAATATAGAAGATCTCCAAGTAGACGATTTGTGAATCAAATTGAGAAAACTCGTTTCATAAAAATAGAGGATATGAAATGAGTGTTTCTCTCATATGATATTTATGAAACGAGTCTAAGAATTTTCAGTTTTCTCGAGCCTCCGGCCAGAGAAAACTGAAAATTCATAGACTCGTTTCATAAATATCATATGAGAGAAACACGAATTACATATTCTATTTATCATATGACACCTATAAATTGATTATGATGTCCAAAACGCACACAAATCACTAAATAGCTATATGACATCGCGGCAGCAAAAGGTTAATGTGACGTCACTTCATTGCACCGGAAGCCCAATTACACCTGGTGAACTAGCAGAAATAATATGCACGCGAAGATATAGTGCGCTATTCTGTTCTCAGTTTGTGACATTATATCGTATGTTTATTAGATAAATACGAATTACATATTCTATTTATCGTAATACTATAACAATGTCCAAAACTATATATTTCAAGATTATAATTGCGAGAATTTCGGCATCGCGTTGATTCGTGTATTTGACGCGCACGAATTTGACCTGCATTTAGTCAGAGATGCGGCTCGGCCCCCGGCTGCCATTCAGCCAATCAGAACACACTTTTTGTCAACAAACCAATCAAATTGCAAGGACGCGGATCTTCGATTTTGAAGATCCCCCGAATATTGCCGAGCCGATTCGGGTATCTCCGGGGGATCTTCAACATCGGAGATCTGAGTATACTTCGCTGTTGTTTTTGTTGATGTTGACTGCCGTTGTGTGTTTTATTTGATGTTATAATTTACATTTATTTGTGTACTCTGCGATTATAAAAATACGTATATATAATAAAGACGAATTAACAATTAATTAATTATTGAATGTCAATCAATCATGAATGAAAATTGTTTTTTAACAATCATGCAGACGATATTTATATACGTCTATAGTTTGACTTTGAACAGACACAGAACAGTCAGTTACGGTGGTGTAGAACGCCACCAGACGTTACGAAAAAGACTTTAAAAAAAAAAAAAAATAAGCGCACAAAGTAAATAAATAAATTGTTTTAATCATTAAAGGTACTCAACCCGATAAAACTCCTCTCAATTACTATTTCAATGGCTTCGGGGGTCAAAAATATTTGATTCGAGTCGAGGAAGTCACCCATCAAAGCTCAGATTTGTTAGATATCGATTTTAGAAATCTATTATTTTTCATTATCGGGAATTCTTCCTGGCCCAGTACGTAGTCAATTATTACCACTTGATTATAGAGTTATCCATCCTTGTCTGTTTGAATAGAATTTTGGCGTAAAATCTCGAGCATGTTACCAAATTGACGGCAGTTATAAGTACTCATCTCGAGAACATAAGAATTTTCAAAAATCAATATCTAATAACTCTGAGCTTTGTTTGATGGGTTCCTCGACTCGAATCAAATATTTTTTACCCCCAAAGCCAAAGAAATAGTAATATAGGACCCTCTGATCGGATTGTTGTTGTTGGAATCTGTTGAGATGGGGACCCTCTTTACGGGTTGAGTACCTTTAAGTGCCGAAATAGTAGAAGTATACTCTACTATTGAAAAACATCAATTCCAATATGCTATACTCGTGTTCACTGCACTATCAATCACTACCTATTTATACAGTGCTTAAATAGGTACACATTTCACGTTTCGACTTGACTGTGGTGTTTGTTCCTTCAATACGGCGAAATGTCTTGATGAAACTTGGCATGTATGGATTAGAGTTATGTCCCGTAGCTCGGGTATGTTACAAATTGGGGATCTGTTCGGAGTATGTGCAGAATACACCCAGACGTCAAACCGAGTAATGCCGAATATTTTTCGGTAGGAATCGGGGGATCTTCAAAATCGAAGATCAGATAAATTGCAATCAAATTATCGGAAGGTGATATGAATTAGTAATTGATATGAAATTGAGTTATGACATAGCTTCCAACGTAAATAATGATTGAGTCATATGATAAAATCTTATATTCCAAGATAAAGAGTTGAAGATCTTGTATATCACATGAAAAGAAATGGAGCTTTATAAATGTCTTGTTAACAAATCAAAATCCTTACAAGAAGCTACAAAATGCATGCAAAATGCATACATTTACAGCGATGACTGTGACGCTTCGCAACTGTATTCACGTGCTCTGGCTGGCGACGGAAAATATAGCCCCCTTCAAACTTGCCTCTTTGTTTTTGTGTTTATTTTTGTTAGTGTAACGAAGTTGGACAATAAATTACCTTTAATCAACAAAGCAATCATTTTGAATTGTATGGTGGTGGTGTCATGAGCTGCTTTTCTGAATAGCATTAATCCGCCTGAATCAATGTAAAGACGTGCGTTCATTTTTGTTGACGCGATGGCAAGTGATCCCGTGAAGTACGCGCCTACTCATTATTAGTGAGAGATAAGAAATATGAAATGTTTTTTTTTAATGGGGTTTGATGTGATATTCCAATGGGTATTCCAATCATCGTACTGAATGGCTCGATAACCTCATCGGATGCGGTCAATCTGCAAGCCACGAAACCATGGCATTGGGGAATCCCCCTTGAGTCTGTATTGACACAAATAGACATAATTATATTTCTTGCTGTCCAGGGATCTATCTCTTAAAGGCACGGATGGCGTTCGTTGCAGAAATATTCATATTTGTTCAAATCGCCATCAACGGAATGGAATATTAAAAAATAGATAGTTTTGTTCATATGCCAAACATAATCAGCGCGCAAATAGTATATTGTCGTCAAGACGTACGATGGTGTACGTAAACAAGAACCTTCTCGTGTTACAGACGTTTTGCTTCTGTTTACGTAACACAGCGCAATTCTATTGGTTAATCACACACAAATGATATAAACGCTCTTTATTATTTCCATATCAGAAAACAGTAACAAATAACGCTCTTTATGTTTACCATATCCGGATCTAAACAAAAACCAGGTTCTGTAACATTTTTTGCTTTTGTTTACATAACAAAGGAAAAACATTTGATAATAACATACTGTTTATGCCATATTTCTGATTGGTATAAGAACAAGGTATGTCTATATTTTACTATTCTTCCTGTTTATGGCGGTTTTTGACGGAGCTGAATATTTAACAGCATACCCACCGCCAACGCCGCCCGTATCTTTAAACCCAAATATTTTCTTAGCCATAATTCTATATTTAAGAAACTACCAACCAAGCACATTGTAGTACATTTTTGCATAAATGAACCCTATACTCTTTCTTGGAAAACCTGTTTGCTTTCGTCTTATTTCTCTCTCAATGGTGTCTTAAGATGGAGGTAAAGTGGCAACATGTGAATTGAGAACTCAGTGTTAATTTTCTGGAAAAGATTACTCAACACATACAAAGCGCAGAATACCGCTTCGTGTTCGTGTCTCGTTGGAACGTGTGACCATATGTTTAGTGAGTTCATGATAATTGAGAAGTAGCCTGATGAGTCTTCAAAATACGATAATGGTAAATCCCGGGTTTAAATTAACGGCAAAATAAAACCTTTTTTTTTTAGACTCATGAGATATATTATTTTGCAAATATGATGTTACACAATACACGAGTTTCGATCCTTCTATAGGGATCTTTAGTTTATTTCACTTGATAAAGATCCCTATATTTGCACAATAATATATCTCATGAGTCTAAAAAGGTGTTATTTGGTGGTAACCCGGGATTTACCATTATCTTATGTTTACTGACAACGCGAAGTTGATTTTTTATTTTATTTTGTGACATTTTAATTTTGATGGATATTTTTTAAAACAACCATGTACTGTCGACCTACTTCCTAATAATATCCAAACTGGGTCGAAAATCAAAACTCTGCTCTGTTTTATCAGTAGATAAGCATTCAACGTGTCCAATAAGATATGATATGGTCACCTACGCTTTGTAACGTTTGAGTAAACTTTCCCCGAAAATTAACACTGAATTCCCCATCCAAATGTTACCACAATACCTCCCTAGATCATAATTCTTGTTGTTTCCATTATGGTTGCCGCTTTATAATCTACTTTATATTTTGGAACTTATGTCTGTCTGTGTGTGACTGTGTGCGTGTGTTATTCACTCGAAAACTGCTCGACCAATCCGACTCAAATTTGGTATGTAGGCCTACTTTGATACGGGGAACAACATGTGACCGTGCCATTGACCTTGACCATATACGCTTATATAGGCATGCATGTTTCTGGACCTCGACCGATCCGATTCGAGTTTGGTATGTAGCCCTACTTTGATCCCGGGAACAATATGGGCGGGTCCAATTTCACGTGCGATCGTGTCCTTGACCTTGACCATATATACGCTCATATAGGCATGTTTCGCCGGTCACATCAGCTAGTACTCTATAATTCTTGCGAGGAGTGGAGCACAGTTATGCTACAATTCACATTTGACACATGCATTCTATATTGGCAATACAATGTGGCTAACCAATACGTTTCGCCATTGAGACTGTTTGTAGAACCAAATCATACCTAACTGGTTCCAATTATTTTTTGAAGTGCATGGTCACACGTCAGATATTACAGCTAGATTGTGGTTCACGGAGTGAAAGTGGGGGATGGGCGGTGATGGAGTTTGTGACAAATTCGAAATTGATAAATCAAATGAAACAGCCATCGAGTCTTCCATATTGGTTGTGAAGGCAGCTGAGACCGCGCAACGCAATTGATCACCGATGAACTGCTGGCGCACAAATAACATCCCCAAATCTCGCCCACACAAGTCGCAAGAGACTATTTACTTTTAGCATTACCCTCGTACTGCATGCAGGGACGTGACGATAGGTGGTGACAATTTATGTGTTATTCCAGTTTTGATAAAAATGTGAAAATTTACAGTTGGAATTTCATGCCTGGTACAAAAGTAAATGAATATCTCAGACAAACATTTCGCTGAAATTCCCATTAGTTGGAAAATGTCCAATATTAATTAGGAATGTTTGAGGTAGAAGTCGGAAAATTCATATTCAATGTCATGCCGCCTGGCACCAGTCTAATTATAACCAGACCAAGGTTTCCTTACAGTCAAATTAAAAGTAATGAAAATTAGGTCTAGTTTTAATAAGATTGGCATGAATGAAACAACAACAGATGGAATTTTTCAGATAATATTCAATTAATTAAAGGGAGCCTTGGTGGCTCAGTCTGTTCTGGGTACAACCCCAAGCCGTCTCGACCTCAAGTCGTCATGGTTCAAATCCACACGTTTCCATGATGGACTTTGTAACTCGAAATCGTTATCTGCATGGTGGAGTTGACAGTTACTGGCCGATGACCGGTGGTTTTCCGCACATGGTCCACGAGTTTATCAGGCATTGAATTAAATCACTGTTAGATTTCATCCACCACTCAAATGTCGTCATATGGATTTAGTTGCTGAAAGCGACATTAAACCCCAATCAATCAATCAATCAATCAATAGTTTATTAAAGACATATTGTGGACTTATTTCAATGATAAGTTAGTATACCCAAACATTATCTACACCGGAATAATGTTGCAATCAACTAATATTGTCGAAAATTTTATATCGACCATGCCATCTCAGAATACACAACATCTGAACTATAAGTCTGAACTGCCTACAAACGTAAATATTTACTTCTTTGTTCGTGATGACTTATTGGTTGATAAACATAAATCAATGATTCAGCCAACAATATGCACTGCATGTACACCGTTTATAACAATAAGTTTTTTTTTTGCATTTTATAAATTTTACTCAGAATTTTGGAGTATCTTCCTTCGAGTCATTTTTCGTTAAAACAGGAATGATTATCGAGTTTGTCCTTGCGTATTTTAAAAAAGAAGTGACGATCTACACCAGCAAATCATTGCTAAACTCTCTTCGTTTCCAAACGCTCGCCTTTTCAAAATTATCTCACGTCTAAACACAACTTCTCGTGTGATATAACGCGGTCTAGATGGTATTTGTGCTGCGAAATTTCGCACGGCAGATCCACAGGTCCCCAGAACAAAAATGACCCCACCACAAATGATACTTAATCCTATAAGTATTATTGGGGTGGGGTAATTTTTTTTGGTTCTTGGGACCTGTGGACAGATCTTAAAGATTTCGCGAGGGATACCTATAATCACCTGTAATCTGAAATGTTGCGCTATATATAAAAAACAAAACAAAAAAACAAAACAAACAAAAAAACATTGAACAATTCTATGAATGAAGACGTTTATTTTCAAACTTTAATCTCGATACGTCCCTGCTATACAGCTTGACAGAACGGTGACAAAAATGTAACTCAGCACTGGACTTGGATTGGTTATAATAAGATTATACGCACGATCGACAGAGTGTGATCAGCAAGATTCAGGTCAACGATCAGAGCGGCCGTTTCGAAGCTCCCCACCTTCGTTGCAATCCAAACAGGAAAACCGATCCAAATTGAAAGGTCTCTCGAAAGAACACAGGGAATCATGATACCACGAGTGGCATCTTGGGTCATCGTAAGTTTTAGTTTTAGAGCGCATCGGTCTATGTTGGACGCACTATGCACAAGAGGAAAACTTTCAACCGTTTTGGGCCAAATGGCAGTTGTTTTTCGTGAATGTTGTGGTAAATTTTTCATTGTCTGTTTGTATTGTGAATGATTTTGACCAACAATCCCATCAGAGAATTACACAGCTAGGACATATGATAACGATTGCCAGAGGAATTTCTAGAAAAAAAAATAAGGGGGAGGTCAAATGACCAATTTTAAGGGGGTGGTCAAGTGACAAATTTAAAGAGGGGGTTTCCAGGAAAATCCCCAGAGCAAACGTTAGGGGCACCCATTTCTGCACGAGTGTGACCTGAACGAGTATTGAAAACAAGGGACATTTTTTTTTTTTTCGAAAATGACTTTTTATCTAGGTAAATCCAGTGACTGTTAAGTGGTGTACCAAGTTTGTTCCCAGACACCTGCTCCATATATAACTTTTACTCCAAATATTTGCATGAAAATCCCTATTTAAAATTTGTCACTTGATCTCACTCTTAAGGACTTTGCTAACCCAATTTTCCCCAAATTTAATGGAGTCCAAAACAAAGGTTTATGTTCACTTTTATTAGTAACCACAGTAACCAAACCCATGAATGCAACATTTTAAGAGTATAATTCATGGTAGATTATGTTAGAAATTCAAAATGTGGAATTTATAGAAGTTTTTAAAATAAATTTTTTCGAACCCAAAATCAACAAGCACAAAGTCAATATCAAAGAAAAAAATATGGCAATATGTACTGAACACTGTGAAGAATGATGAACAATAAAGATATACTCACATTTCTTTAGTTTCATTAAGATTTTTGGCTTGGAAGCAGTTGTTTACAGATGGTAGCTTTCATTGCTCAGAAAAGCTATTTGGGAACTGAATTTGATGGGTTAAGTTAATGTTCACTCAAGCCAGCTAAGATTATGACCAGCAGGACAGTCCAGGTGCTTGAGCCATGACAAGATTACATCCTGATTCAGGATGATTGGCGACCTAGTTTCTGGGTTATGGGGTACCCAGAAATTAGGGATTAATCATTACACAGTTCTTTTGTCAAGAGATTCACAACACACCACTGTCCACACAGTTATTAACACTTAACTGTCGCCTCACTTCAAGGGATGTCAGGCAAGTTACTCAAATATTTGTAAACAATTGGTTCTTAGTAATTTTATCAAAGAATGCTTGATAAATATGAATATTATTTTATTGTTCATCATTCTTCAGAGTGTTCAGTACACATTGCCATATTTTGTTCTTTGATATGGACTTTGTGTTTGTTGATTTTGGGTTCGAAAAAATTGATTTTAAAAACCTCTATAAATTTCACATTTAGTATTTCTAACATATTCCACCATGAATTATACTCTTAAGATGTTGCATTCATGGGTTTGGTTACTGTGATTACTAATAAAAGTGAACATAAACCTTTATTTTGACTCCATCAAATTTGGGGAAAATTGGGTTAGCAAAGTCCTTAAGGAGGTCAAGTGACCAATTTTGAATGGGCATTTCCATGCAAATCTCCGCAGCAAAAGTTACAGCGTTGGAAATATTTCTGGGGGTGACTTTGTGCGGTATTGAAAACAATACACATTTACCTGGCGGGTCGGTTGGAATTTGTTTCATTAGAAAATTGATGGATTTATTTTTGAATGTTTTATTGAATTTAGAAAACTAGGTCAAGTGTTGTAATACCAGAAACAAAATTCTCAAAAATAAATTTATTGCAAAAATGGCCTATTTACCAAGACGAACCGCCAGTTAAATGTTATGTCTGTTTAATAATATGGCTGTTTTAGTTCCCAGACAACTGCTTCATATATCACTTTTGCTGGGGAGATTTGCATAGAATTCCCCATTCAGTTGTTTTCTGGAAATACAACACTTGAAAAAATCAATATAAAATTCAAAAATAAAAGAGCCGACATTATAATGGAATACTTTTCCAAGCGGAGCCACCAAATAAATACATATTGTTATCAATACCACACCAAGTCCCACTTAGAAGTATTTGACTTTTGCTCCGCAGATTTGCATGCATGGAATGATGATATCCCGCCCGTTCGGCGTCCACCCACGCATTTTATGACGTCACGAAAAGTACCCCTCTATACATTGAAGCTGCGGTACACCTAATATGTTTGTATATTGTGTGATGACCTCGCCGAACAATGGGCCGTGTCACTCCCTATTTATGGTGTACGTTCGTATTAGGTGCATGGTGTACGTTCGTAATAAGTGTATTACGTTATTTACTATCATGTTATCTATATTACGTGATGACATCGACGAACAATGGGGAGCCTCCGCCCTTATGTTTTCCCTAATAAGTGTATTACCTCACATGTTAAAGGGAGACAATGCACTCGCAATGTGTGAATGTTAAAGGGAGACGAGGCACTCTCGGCATGTGAATGTTAAGCAATTAATTAGCAAATCTTTTTCACTGCTAAATGATTTGTAGATATCTATTTTAGTGATATTACTCATTCGAAAGAGTTGTCATCTATTATATATTTTGGAACTTCTGTCTGTGTGTATATATGTATGTGTGTGTGTATGTGTGTATGTATGTATGTATGTATGTGTGTGTTATAGACTCGAAAACTGCTCGACCGATCCGACTCAAATTTGGTATGTAGGTCCTACCTTGATCCAGGGAACAATATGTGTGACCGTGTCCTTGACTCCTCTAATATACGCTCATGTAGGCATGTTTCTGGACCGATCGAACAATAGTTTGTTTTTCTCCTAATACTTTTCAACGCTGTTCGTTCAGTATTGTTCAACGTTGTGACTAAATGACTAAATAGCCCTGACGAAGTCTGGCACATCAGCTGGTATTATATATCCCAATAATTGATTCCGCCAATTTCATGTTCTTTCAGATTGTTGTTGTGTTGGGCCGGTGCTCATCAGAACCAGGTGAGTTTACATATATACGATATCATCAGGTCAGTTTACATATATACGATATAATCGGGGATGCGACTACAGGGTATTTGACCAAAGGGGCATTGGGGGGGGGGGGGGGTAGATGATCTACATTAGCACAATAGTGCCTTGCGGTTTACGTTTGACCGAAAGTTGGACCAATTTCGAATCTTGGTCTAAAAACATATATTTTACTATATCATATATTATACTCACCTGCCGTTGAATCAGGCACGGATGATTTTCGACTGCTGAACAGTTTCATTCATTAAAACGAAGCCTCGATGATGAATATGTAATTAACTTTGATTTGTAGTTCATTTGGCGTCACACAATGTATGGTTCCCGCTGCCCATATATTTATAAGATGAACGGATCGTTGAGGCTTGGTTGGAATTTGGGCTCACATGCATTTCGTTTCTGGGTGGGAACTTTAGCCAATGGAACAAACTTAAACTTTGGTATGTAGCTGGAAATAGGCTGTGACTAAGGAAATTATTTTTCAGAGCATATATATGAAGTCGGTATATCAATATTTCGTCTACTTGTCAACCTATCTTATACATCGAAGATCGAATGAGTCACGTCTGTTTAATTATATAAAAAAAGGTTTTTGCCAGAATTATGGGACTTTGGTTTTCTTCTCCCTCAACGTTTTTGTTTTAGTTATATATTTCTGAAATAGAACTTGAACAAGTCGACGGATGTATTATGCCACACCCTGCAGTGTTGTTTTAAATCTTCTAATCTGAACGGCTGTAATTTAACCCTTTCTAAACTGAATGGATTCTCCCACCCAGTTATAAAACTATGCATGGAAATGGTCTATTATTCATTTGGAGGTGTTTTCAGAAAAAATAAGCAGACGACAGATAATAAAAGTGCAGAAGTAGTCCTATTTATTGGAGGAAATGTTCGGATAATAAATACAACAAATATGGTCGTTTGTTGAACTTATTATCTGAACATTTCATAAGGGATAACTACTCGTCAATGAGTATTTAGTATAGGAAGGGTTAACTGATTTGGAACAAGCCACGTAAATTTTTCTGACTAATAGATACGATACGGTGCCATTTATTTACATAAACACCACTGGAGGCAGTGTAATACATTTCATAATAAATTATAATTAATAAATACCTAGCAAATGAACTTTTCCTCGAATCGCGAAACTGCAAAGTTATCCAATTTGGGAGATCCACGGACGAATATATTGACACTTTCAAGAACTGAGACGACAGCTAGGATCTTTATTATTTTCACAGTTCATGCAGGTACCAAGATTTTCCTACTCATTTACGTTAATTCCACATCGCACCACCAGATCGCTCGCGCTCATGCACAGTATACTGTGACAACGTGAAAATTGACATACATTTTTCTAAAACAAAAGCTAAAAGAAATTATGTCAATATAATTTGGAACTTGAAGGGGGTATAAGATAGGTTGACATGTAAATACGAACTATTTATATACCAGCTTCATATGCTCTGAAAAACACTTTTCCTTGGTCACGGCCATTTCCAGCTGTTCTCAATGTTTCGCACAGAAGGTGAAACGATGCTCTTTATTTATATCAGGAATAAAATAACATGAAACGTTTTGTTCTGTTCCATGCCGTGCAAATAGCGGTTTTGTGTTTGGGACCCAAACACCGTTTTAAAAGTAAATTTTTGTATTACTTCAACGCGTCTTTCGGGGACATATTATGTTGGTAGAAAGGTGATTCCAAGTATATATTTATCGACTTATTTCGGTACAGATAAAAATTCAGAAGCGAATATTATTAGTTGTATTTGGAGCGCAAACTGCCAAGTGGCTTTAAACTATATAAACGGCGAACTCATATCAACGAAACTAATTAGTCACTTTAAGTAGATATGAGGTACATGATTCAGCAACACGTTGAACTTCAGAAGGGATAGACACCTCCGATGCAATGACACAAAAAGGCTATGTCATACCCTTATAAGTAAAGTTAGAAAGCACAAATTGATTGTATCCTCGACATATTTGAAAAACTATTGTCCCGATAATTACATATTGGTGCGAAGTATGGTGTCATGAAAACATAACAGCTTTGGAAAGCTGGAGATATGGTTCCATATACACTCGGCTTAAAAAAAATCGACTGCCACTCCTTATTTTATGGTGAAACCGGAATCTTCCCAAAATATAGAGCTCAAAATAAAAGCAAGACCACTCTCACATAATCATATTGGACGAAATTATGAACATACCCATCGACAGTACATGTTTACCACTAAAACTATATTACCCCGCCCGTATGTCATCAAACAATAATGCATGGTTGCAATACGTTCGTAAACGTTCAAATTAATTGGGACAGTCCTAAATTTGGATCAATCAATGGGCCCCATAAACAAATAGTCTAGGATATATTGGTCGACATTTGCACCCACACACAGGACTCAACTTCACCCCATTAATGTTCTTCCTCATTGTCCCCTATAAATTTTTTCCCGCAGAGACTCGACAAGATGGCATCAACCATGGCTGCAATTTTGCTTGACATGCATCAGGTCTTTTTGATCGCCATTATGGTAAAGTAGTATCAAACGCGGTCTTGTTTCCGCTCGATTTGTTATAATAATATACAACTCTTACAAATTAGCCAAACATCAGATACCAAAATCCAATATGGGGGCTAAAATGTGGAAATTTGCTCTCTTTTTTTATTTATTATTTTTATTTTTTTTACATTTCACCACCTATCGCTCTGTGGAAAAACATTGGCATCTTGGTGTGCTTTTATACATTTATCTTCATAAGAGTCATTTACGCACACAATGAGACCGTAATATACATTCCTGGCCGGATACTTTTGTCCTATATCAAGTTTTTCCAAATGCCGGTATAATCCGGTCAAAGCCGAATCGACGCCAACAACGCAATGTCTGTTTCGAACAGTGGGTGCTATTGTTATTATAATTCCACCCATGCATATATAGTCGGGCTAGAATTCCTCTTATACCCGAGTTGAGGAATATTCACCCAAATCCAATATGGCTGCCAAAATGGTCACCAGAAATTGAAAAATCGCCGAAAATCGACGATTTTCACACCAGTGAGCATTGTCACAACTCCACGGATGCTTATACTGCTATGGGTTGGGAACATTGAGGCGATGTGCTTTCCTTAAATCATAATATTACAAAAAGTCTCCCAAATCCAAAATGGCATCCACTATATAGGACGGGCATATTTTGAAAAATCGCCGAAAATCCGTCATATTCACATCATTTGAGCGTTATTGTCATGACAAAATCCACCCTTGCTTACTGAGGTGACGTAATTAGCTTTTATCTCATGCAAGAAACGATTTCCCAAATCGAAGATGGCCGCCAAAATGGCCCCAAAATATTTGGATTTTTGTGTCTGATTGTTGGCTAATTTGTAAGGGTTGTATATTAGCATAACGAATCGAGCGGAAAACTAGACCGTATGTGATACTATCTTTACTATAATGTCGATCAAAGAGACCTGCTGCATATCAAGCAAAAATGGCCACCATGATGGACGCCGATTTGTCTGGAGTCTCTGCGGCTACTTTTTAGTCGAGTTTTTTTTCTCCAAAACTCGACTTATAGTTTGACGAGGGACGGGCGGGCGGGCGGGCGGCGGACGGGCGGGCGTGAGTACATATCCATGCACGTAAGCTGCAGACAAAAAATCGGGTTCGTCCGCAAATTTATTACAGAGTTATGGCCCTTTGCCATTTTTCACTGATTTTAGGCTCGTTAGCGCAACAACTTCAACAAACGTTATCTGATTCGATTGAAATTTGGGATATAGGTGTCTCCCAAGAATATCTCGGACGAGTTCGAAAACCGGCCTGGTTCGATAAAATTTTGATAGAGTTATGGCCCTTAATTAGTCAATTTTCACGAATTTTCAGCTCGTTAGCGCGATAACTTCAACAAACGTCATCCGATTCAACTAAAATTTGGTATACAAGTGTCTTCCAATAATATCCTGGACGAATTCGAAAACCAGCCTGGCCCAATAAAATTTGATGGAGTTATGGCCCTTAATTAGTCATTTTTCGATTTTACCTATTAATTAGTCTACCGATACTGATGCACACCAATTGGCGGTAGCCACCGACGGTAAGCCACCGAAAACGAGACACAGCATCTCTGATGCCACCTCTTGTTTCTTGTTAACATTCGAACAAAATTAGGGACTAAAAGCAATTCGCTAAAGCAATCAAGAAAGACTACACGAAATGTTAACCAAGAATGTAGGGGTTCTGTATCATCGACCAGCCAATATTAATTATACAAAATAGTAAAAACTGACTTTGGCAAAGAAATCTTAATTACCAATTGAAACGGGATCCTGGATAAACGCCCGAATATACCGACCGTATAAGCGCAAGTTGTGTAACATGGAATAGGGGACGAATTCCATATCCTTAAATGTAAAAAAATTGAATGATCTTTATAAGAGACACATCGACCCAACTACACTAGTACTCTAGACCAGGTGAAATTAAACGCACTTTTCAAAACTAAGCATATTAACACATTGGCCCATTTGACACTCGATCCGAAAAGCCCTTAAATTTTTGGCCAAGTTGATCCAATACAAAGCGAACAATATGGACATACTATACATACCCAATCCCATCCCTCGATGTGAATACAATAATTCTCACGTGGCAATATATACTCTAGATTTTACTCCTCATGTTAACAAATGAAACATCATTAGAACCACTATAACACTACGTTATAATTTCCTTTGATATTGAAAGAGCACAGTGACACAACCCCCACCCCACCCCGTGAATACAATATTTATTATACGGCATTACTCAACACCACGACATAATTTCCATTGAAAGTGGAAAGCTATCCCCCCCCCCCCCAAAAAAAACCCCGCGCATATATGGAATCATGAATATTCAAAAGTTCCATATGTGAAATGCACGTCCAGAACTTTGACCTGTATCACATAAACCGCGAAATGGAGGCTGGATGAATCCAATATGGCCGCGATTCAGTGATCTCGCTAATATTATCGTGTTCTGTTGCTTCAATATCATTTTATTGTGTGATGGCATGAATGCATTAATTATTCTGAATGCTTATATATCAAAGAAGCGCCGGACCACGTTACATATTTTGCTGTTTGTTATGTTAGGGTTATCATTCTCCTTAACTATATGTTGTTGATGTCTACCTTTCTCCATAATTAGTCATATCTTTTAAGGCGTGTAGATGGGTGGTAATAGTACGTCATGGCATTGTTTTCCTTATCACCTTGTGTTGTCATAAAATATATATCTATAGATATAAGATGCATGTATATTATTTACAGGACAAGCCAGGGAGTTCGCTATAGCATTTGCGAAACCCCATATCCATAATTACACCCACCCACAACCAAGCATCATCATTGGAGCCTACGAACAAACGAACATCGTGATGCTGTCGTCATGGAATCAGGAGATCACGGAGCTGAGTATCGGTGCAAACACCACGACAGAAATTCGTTTTCCGCCGTCAATTCTCGTCGAAAATAGAGATGGGACACAAAATAGGACCGTGTTACTGAACTCTACAAGTGATCTATCAGTCACGGGTTACATCCGGGAATCTAGAAGACCTCCTGTCGCATTTACTGTGACGCCCGTACGCAACGACGACAGGAGATTTCTCACAATATCGTACGATCCTACTACTCGCGATCGAACCAAGAACGCTTTCGTCTATTCCATAGCAACAAGGGACGATACTGTAGTTTCTATCCAGGTTCAGATTTCAGGTGCACGAAGACCCTTTATGGACAAGACCGTTAATGTGAATCGCGGTCAAGTGTTCGTGTTTGCAAAACAACGAGACCTCACTGGGACTGTCATTAGCGCCGATAAGCCGATAGCGGTGTTCTCGGGGACTGATTGTAGCGAAGTGCCTGTTTATATTAATGAGAATACTGGTGTGCTGTTACAACAGATGCCAAATACAGAGAAGCTAGGAAAGAATTACGTCATCGGACCTTTGACCCCTATCAGCAGTCAAGTCACGGCGAGGATTGTTACGTTAGATCCGCATACTTTGGTTTTCGTGGATGGTAAGCTGAAATATACTCTCAGTAGCCTTCAAATTTTTGAGTTAGAGTTGGAAAATGGCGCAGTTGTATATTTGAATGCATCGGAGAAGATTCTCGTGTCACTGTTGAAGAATAGTGGAACGGAAAGATATACGACCCCGTCGATGCTTGTTGTTCCACCAACTTCGGAATTTTCCAACACACACGATATCGTCATTCCAGAAATAAACTTCGGAACTGCTAAGAATGTGATAACAGTTTATGGCCTATCGCAGACAATCACTGAAAGCATTTTGATAAACGGGGTGGTGACTCGACCAACTAATGTTCAATCGAATGCAACCGGCCATGCAATGGTGACCTTCCCTGTAAACGAGACCGGACTAATCAGAATAGAGAGCGTGGATGTCACGTGGTTAATCCGCTGTGTCTTCACTGATAAGAAGTCGCATTGTGTTGTTGGTAGATAGTCAACCATATATAGAGAACAATCATGTAAACCATAAACCACAATACTTATAGCATGGTCTTGGTATTTAAGCCTTTATATGGAAGAAAATACATAATCATCATGAGCCGATCTTCTGTTGGTACTTTTATCACAATTCCCCAAAACACGAAAGTCGTTTAGCATGACACAACTCAGATTAACCCTTTCTATACTAAATGGGTTTTCACATAAAGCAAAAACAGTGTACATAGGAATGGTCTATAATTCATCTGGTGGGATGTTCGTGTAAATAAAAAACAGATGTCAGGCAGAAAAACAGATAACACACGTGCAGAAAGTTTCATATTCATTGTTGGGAAATGTTCAGATAATAAATTCAACTATGGCTAAACTTATTATATGAACATTTCCTAAGGGAACTCTTTAATAAGTGTCGAAAGGATTAAAGGCGATGCAGTCTCAAAATTTGCTAATGAAGTTGTAATGTAGTTCTTTAAAGAACGGCATTGATGTTGTAGATCTCGGATATATAAGACGGTCCTTAAAGGGGGACTGTACACTAAATCCGACCACTTGTGGGAGCATCTCCTATTATATTCAACAGAATGTAAGCAACACACGAATAAATTTGAGCCATGGACGAGTGCAAAATGCACTCATTTACTTTATAAACGATGTAAAGCACATGGTAATTATAATGAAAAATTAATGGCTGGAGTCATAAATTCATTTTCATTATAATTACCACGTTTTTGCATCGTTCATAGAGCACAGGAGTGTATTTTCCACTTATCCATGGCTCAAATTCATGCATTTGTTGCATATAAAATGTTGAGTATTAAAGGGGATGGTCCCATTTATTAATGGCCGGATTTGGTGTACAGTATCCCTTTTAGGTTCAGTTTACTTAATACGTTCAGTCAGTTCCTTGTTCGTTATTTGATACATTAATTACTCATTCGATAGTTTCGCCGCATTGAGAAATGTTCTAATCAACATGACTAAATTAATTAGTCACGAGTATATATTTTTTTTTTACCAAGAGTCTGACACCACGTAATTATTGGACTGACTTATTCTATCTCATTTGGAAAAAAATATCGAACCACATGTAGGGGTGGTGTGTTAAATTAGGTTTGAACTTTACGACAGTCTGTTACCGGTTTGTCAATTCGGAGCAATTCTATATAAGCAAAAAAACGAGGGGACATACCAACCTACACGGCAGAGTTCAGTCCCCTCGTCATGCTGGTCTGAACACTGCCACCAGTGGCATCTCGCATACATAAACCTACTTATTAAAGACTTTTTAAACGCCCTTTTGGGGAAAAAAAAAATATATTAGTGTATTTCCCAGTGAAAAATACAGGCCAAGTTCGAATATGGGTTCCGTCCAATTGTTTTACAGCCCTTTTCGACTTAGAATTTGACCGTCTGTTAATATTTTTGGTTTCGGACCGATAACTCTAGTTTGGATTATTTGATCTGAACCAAAGTTGGTGTGTGGATCGCACCAAAGACAAATGTCCTATGTTATGTGCTTTGGGAATTATTCCCGCTCTAAAAACTTCGACATAATGGAGAATTAAAGAGGTAGTTTTGTAGATTAGTTTCGCAAGCTATACTCCGTCGTCATACTCGTTAAAATTGCAGAACCAATCGGAGAACCAAATCACACCGTTTCGCAATATAGTTTTATTGTTCCAGTGGGACTGTCCAAACATAATGTAAGAAATTACACAAATTCTGTTCGATATCTTTCGTTGATATGTTAGCTTAGTATATATCTTAGTGATGTGAAACACTCCAGTTGGGTGATCAAATAGAAATGGAGAATAATCTTGTTCAAAGTAGTTATTTTTACGAATATTAATCCAAATTGACAACACACACCGTCATTCTGATATTTTAATTCGATGCAATGACTCTCGATGGCGAAATCATTTGTGTGTGTTTATCGTCGATAGTTGCGTCCCGAATCGAGATGTAAATGTTTACAATTGAGCGTAGTTCAGACGATATTTTCTATGAAGTGGTATGGTCGATTTCTTCGAAATTTTCGCGAAGTTAGTAGAATGGTACATTTCCCAGGTTGGAAATCAGTTTCACGCACCCGAACAAGTCCATAATATGTCTCTAATACCGCGGAAGTCCACCAAACGTGAGTAAAATGTAGCCGGTGGCCGCGGTCTTACCGAATCATCACGAAAGGTAAGCCCTAAATGGAGTTTGGAAAATTCGATGGCCTCAGTACGGTAACTGTTTATTATCATTTACAGTGTTCGAGTTGCTCATTCTTCCACCAGCATCATGCATGGGGACAATGGATTGTACGAGTATCTCGCAACAATAATGGTATCATCAGGGACGTGTGGCTAGAGGGTGTCCATTGGGACGTGTACAATTTGAAATTTCCACCTGCACACCCCTTGAACCAGACCAATCCGTTTTCACACCCTTGTTTAGGAACTTTCCAACTCACACCTCAAGATTTCCACCTGTTTGAAAATTTCGAACATGATGGAATTTCAATCCAAAATTTTGACCAAAAGCAGAAACATAAATTATGCTACACATGATGGTAACAAATTCTCCACTAAATACTGGTTGGAATATCAAGAAATGAGGTACAATTTCAACCTACATGTATATGTTATATATAGAGGATTTACAACGATTCCCCAGTTTATAGCAGAATTTACAAAACGAGTCCAGTAAATTAGGCCTGGTCCATACTTAATTTACTGCCCGAGGTTGGTAAATTCCGCTATAAACTGGGGACGAGTTATATAATTATTTATCATATGACTCAATCATTATTTACGTTGGAAAGTATGTCATAAATAAATTTCATATGAACTACTAGTTCATATCACCTTCCGATAATTTGATTGGTTTGTTGACAAAAAGTGTGTTCTGATTGGCTGAATGGCAGCCTGAGCCGAGCCGCATCTCTAACTAAATGCAGGTCAAATTCGTGCGCGTCAATCAACGCGATGCCGAATTTCTCGCAATTATAATCTTGAAATATCTAGTTTTGGACATTGTTATACGATAAATAGAATATGTAATTCGTATTTATCTAATAAACATACGATATAATGTCACAAACTGAGAACAGAATAGCGCACTATATCTTCGCGTGCATATTATTTCTGCTAGTTCACCAGGTGTAATTGGGCTTCCGGTGCAATGAAGTGACGTCGCATTAACCTTTTGCTGCCGATATCATATAGCTATTTAGTGATTTGTGTGCGTTTTGGACATCATAATCAATTTATAGGTGTCATATGATAAATAGAATATGTAATTCGTGTTTCTCTCATATGATATTTATGAAACTCGTCACGAATTTTCAGTTTTCTCTCGCCGGAGGCTCGGGAAAACTGAAAATTCTTAGACTCGTTTCATAAATATATGAGAAAAACACTCATTTCATATCCTCTATTTATAGAATGGGTTTAGTGAATGGCATAAGGCTATATAGGATCGTGTAATAAATAGAATTTTCAACTAATATTGTGCCAGGCATGAAATTTCCAACTGTTTAACATTTTCACCAAAGTTGGGGGTCCCAGCCCCAGCCATGAACCATAATTTCAGACCATTATTTATTGTATGTTTTGTAGACTGAAAGAGTCCAACATTTCCCTACTTCCAGTCTAATTATAGGCTGAATTCGCACTCAGATGGAACAGTTCCAACCATGTTATTTGAATTTCTCAGCATGTGGAAAACATATAGTTGTCATGCACTCAGTGGAAAATTCTAACCACGAGAGCGTGTCAAGTGAAATGTTGATTAGTGATTCTATGGGGTTTACATTAATGCCCAAAGTAATTGACCACTTAACCACAGCAGATATTTATTGTGGGAATAGTTTTGTTCTTATGATGTGCGTGATGTGTATTTCTGTGCTGCATCGAAAATATGTTTGTTTTATGGAGACTTAGTACGCATGTGATCCCCGCAGCAGAGTATGTTAAGTGGTCAATTACTTTGGGCATTACTGTAGATGGAAAAACAAGTCTTGATACCATGGCACTCGAACCAGGAGGAAATTTGAGACGAAAGAACGGTTGAAATTTGAAAATGGAAGTCCGTCACTTCCTCGAATTACGAAGACCATCGAGCCACACCCCTACTAACCATACACAGTTTCCCCGACTGGAAATCCGATGGTCCCAGGAACTTGTTACCGGAGACATCGAATGATCATCATTTAGTAATTAGATATGACATGCATGTTTTCCTGGATCTGCTTGTTATCGAACTAGGTGAATATCGTTCCAATTTGCCATTTAAACCAAGTAATATCATTTTACGACATCACCTATCCGAGTAATATCATTTTACGACACTTCACAAATCCGAGTAATATGATTTTACGACATGATGTAACTCTTATCTCACTCTGCTGTTTCACTGCTAAATAATGTGTGGACATAGGTTGCTGTGACGTCATTTGAAAGAGTCGTCCATATTAGACTGTTACACCAAGAGGCGATCTGATTAATAAATAGGATATTACTTGGTTGGTTTGATGGTATTGGCCTAATATTAGCCCTCGGTCGCATGCTGTTATGAGGTTGCCTCGGGCTGATATCGAGCCTGATATCAAATAAACCAAGTAATATCCTTTAGATACACACTCCCGAGTTGATCAATCTTCCATCAACGTCAAGATCGGCGCAAAACTGTGCAGTCTATCGATTGTTACGTCGGTTCATAAAGGACATAATTCTTGGTTTTTGCCCAAACCCTCGTTAATACGAGAGGCAATTGGAAAACTGGAATCGGATGAGGATTTATTAAGATCTCTGCGAAGTTAACCCTTTAATGACTGGGGCTTCCTGGATTGTTTGCGAAAACCCTGTGCCAATGCATTCTCTAATATATGCGAGTCGCTCATAGGGCGCCTCGCATATATTGGAGAAATGCATTGGCCTAACAATATTTACCTTCACTTGGTAAGCCAGTGCATACTCTTATATATGCGAATTTCTCTAGATCCATCGAAAATTATTCAATTTAAAGATGCACGGTCCGATTTGACACCAAATAATTCATAATTTCTTAAGTTAATGTTCTGCTTAGCAGGTAAAAGAGAATGGGGAAATACGTGCAATTATACCATCATTCGTATCCCACAGGCATCGCAAATATCCACGATAGCAACCGTACGCAATGCATCGAAAACTATCAGAAAAGATCATAATTGAGAACGATTTTCATCATCTACCGCTTTTAGGCGACGCAAACGGACGCTCCTTGCAAGGGGCGATAATAGGAATTTGTTCTAAGGTGACAAAAATTCAAAACGTGTTTAACCTTTCTCTTTAGAAAGTCGATATCTCTTAATAAAAAGCCTCATATTTATCGGCTGATGGGTCTCATCTTATTATGTTCCGGTATAGAAGTCGTCCAGATGGTGGTTTGTCTAAAATCGGACAGTGCACCTTTAAACATAACGTATCACCCTCAATGCATTCAAGACAAAAGTGCATTTTAATACTTTTGAGAGGTTATCCCTTCCTATACTAAATTGACTCTCCCATTCAGTTATACTATAGTATATATCGGAATGGTCCATTATTAATTTGGAGGGATGTTAAGGTGATAAGAGCAGGCGACAGATAAATGAAAGTACAGACTGTGCCCGTTCTGGACCTATGACATCTGGAGCCTTGCTCTCTTGTATGATTAGAATTCATTTTTCGGCGAAGGATGTATACCATGCAGATCTGGAAGAACTGTATCACCACTATATAGCCGACGTTCCGCATAAAATAGTCCGATACTTGACGTTATTTGACGAGTTATTAGATCTAATAATTATGCATGGTTCATGATCTTTCATCACAAAATATCCGGAAACATGGACCACGCATATGATTTGAATGACGTTGATAGCACTGATTCACGGTGTCTTGTATGCTGTTATCGACAACGCCGCATCTCGTCTATGTTCATGTACTATTGTTGAATGTTGTCACCTCGCAACAATAGTGCTATTTGTCGTGTCCAGATCAGTCAATTGAGCTATACTAGGCCACGCGGCAATTTCATATAGATATTTTATAGACTATTATATATCATTGTTGTAAAACAAAACTTAAACAATGCTTAATTTGACGTTAAATGTAAAAGTTTTCGTACACACGAATCGACGGAATAAAACTAAATAAAAAATGCTAGCCTATCCTTGACCCATGCAGTCACCCAGCTAAAAATTACGTGATCTATTTCGAATCGATCATAGCGGTGTATTAAAGCCGAGTCTGAAACGGAATCTGACGAGGTTTGTCGAATGAGAATAAGCCCTGTTTATTAAGGAAAATATTTAGTTAATAAGATCAACAAACGATCTTTGTTGAACTTATTATCTAAACATTTCCTATGGATCACTATACTCACAAGGACATAGGAATATGATTGAACATTTGTTTGGCATCGCATCCATATTTTAAAAAGATATATTTGATTGAGAAAATTAACTGATGACAATGAGATCTAACACATCACCACTTCGTGTAATACTCCTGTCATGCATGCACCAACATACCGTTACTGCATGCATGATCATATATAGACCGTTTCTGCACGGATACGTTCGTTACTTTAGACTCTCTGCATCAAGACCAGTTTCATGCGATCCTACTCGGTGCAGCATTTGGTTGTGAAGCGACTTGATTCTTGTTTCTGCATCATTCCTCTTCACGTGCACACAATTAATCCGCCCAAAATATCTTATGTGTGTTGCTAGCCCGTATGGATTCGAGTGGCGCTTCATTCGTGGCGTCGAGTAATTTCGGATACACAGGGGTGGCACCAGAAAATCCCCGAGAGGGGAGCTGTGCTCCCCGACGGGGGGGGGGGGGGGCTACACTAAATTACACCATATTGCCTGTTGGTATGTGAAATGAGCGCACATAGTGTGTGTGGCGAACCAATGAACAAAACCATATTGAATTAATTGTAGTATCTTAGCTGGAGCCTGGATAATTCTAATAGATCTGCAGTTGCTTATGATTGATGAACATTATCACATATGTAAATAATAACACATATATTATGGTGGGTCAATTAAACTTGAATTAAGGCTTCGCCACACTAATATTTGAACAATACATCAGCCATAATTAGCAGATGAGATAACTCGAAGATTAAAACCCATGAATTGTTGTGAAAATTCCTATATTCTAGGTAGGCCACTTGTCTTCTGTGTCAGTTCTAATTTCTAATTTCATTTGTTGCAAGTGCCAGCATGGTGTTTCACTGTCGGGGATATAGCTAACATGTGGCCATACTGTAGGTACTCAATGGTTCTATTGACCAATGTGGCCATTGTGACGAATGCCAGAGTAGCCAGCAATGATAAAGCACACATGTTTCAATAGATTTTCATTACCACTAAAACGCTGATGGTGTAACAATACAGGGGAATACCCCCGGATTTAATGGGAACATGTGCCATGAATATTTTGTGTGGGATATATTCCGCTGTATGTTCTCTTTCTGACACTGACAGTCTGTACATGATTACTTCATCTTATACACATAACCGACTTACATATAGAAAATCCCCGACAAGTCCTCCCCGACGAGGGGGCTGTAGCCCCCCCCCCCCGTGCCCCCCACTGGCGCCACCCCTGATGTTGGATAATCGCCGGTTCTTCGACGGTCTGAACTGTCTCTCTATTTTCTGTTCCTCAATTGTTAAAACATGTATATTTTTGAAATGATGTACACTCCATGCATTATAGGCTAAATAACATGTGTGGCCATACGCATAATACACTTGTTATGTATATTCTTCTGTATTGGAGGTAAATAAATAAACAAATAATATGACAGTAAATAAACATTGGAAAAGGTCAAAAACATTGAAAGATATTCTGAAAAAAACATATTCAGACTAAATTTGATTTAACTTCCTACACGATTAGCGATGTGTGTTGACAAATCACTGTAACGGATTTGTTTAGATAACAATGGTTTCAATACGGGAAATTTCGTTGTTCGAGAACTTATCAATAACTAATATCAGAACAATGTTCTTCTCCTTTGTGGTGTGGTATTGTTTTGACAAATTTATTGTTTTGCACATGTACACACCGCGATGGCATTGCGTCCATTTAAAGGTCCACTTAATTTTCGAGTCACCGATTATTTTTTTTATAGTACCTTGATATACGGTTTTAATAATAATCTATGCCATAAAATATGACTAAAATACTATAATTCATCACCATTTGCAACATCTGTGTCTCAGAAGATGCCCATAGAGAATTAGAAAACAGCTGAAATGATAGAAAGATCCCCCCGTTATGGCTCCCAGAATGCACCAAAACTAAAAATGAAGGGGGAATAACTCTATAACCACGGTACCGGACCTGGTAAATCCAATATGACCGCGAGTTAGTGACAGGGCGAATAGTAGAGTAATTTCCCCTGGCACCCCAAGCTATATGATCAGCATAAAAAAATCATGGCAGCTGAATGGTCACTAATATATGGATGAAAAGTGCACTAAAAGATGCACAAACGTGTTTCCCCGACGAGAAAGTCAATTAAAGCCAAATGATTAAAGGTTACGGCTGTCAAATGGGCGTATACTATATCACTGTGTACATTCGATAACCGGAAGTGGAATCGGAAAAAGTGGAATATGCGACTCGAAATATATACCAGGGTAAGTGTTTTTGCTTCTAATTATTCTCTCAGTACTATAAAAATGTTATGAGATGGTATTTTGCATAGCATATATATTTCCAATCACATACAGCAAACGAGTTTTATCGGATGATTTGATGTTGTCGAGAAAAAGAAAGCGAATGTGTAAAAACTCACATGTAAATAACGCTCTCTTCCACCACTTCACTGTGTATGTTCACATATAATACCTGATATTTACGCACGTTTTGCACGTGGTGTATTTTCCCACTGCTCTAGTGGTTCCATACGTACATAACATGTTGCCACCTTGGCGACACTTGTCACTAAAATCGAGTTTGTTCTAGCATGTTGGTGTACGGCAGTTTGCTGGGAAGTGTACATCATAATTCGGGTTTAGACAATTACCATGTGTACTGCATCATGTCCTAATAGTTGCAAACAATATGGGCGCTCGTTGGCACAATAATTGTTCCTAATGAGGTATGCATAATGAGTAAACGCCACATTGTTTCTCATTTCAGCCCGAAAGATATCCAACTGTGTTCAAATGAAGTTACTCTGAATACGAGGGGAACACATTTGACGAAGCTGTTGGGCACTCCACAAGGAAACATCAAAATGAAAACATCGAAAATAAAACAACAAACAAACAACCACAGTACTATCATTTTCCATCATTCCCGAACTTTGTCGTGAGCAGGGTCGTCGAATTACTGTAAACGAGGACAACGTAACTATCCACTTGTCCCGAGCTGACGCTGAACCAAAAGATTCGCCCACAAAGAAGATGACCATTTCAGACCGAACTTTGACCGAAAGTAGAAACATTTGCTGTGGTCTAACCGTGTCTAAAAACACACTCCCCACTAATATTACTGGTTGGAAATTAAATGAGAACAATTTCAACCTATACGTGGTGTAAAATTTCCAACTAATGTTGTGTCAGGTACGAAATTTCCAACTGATGATTTTTTTTTTACCAAAATTTGGGGATGAGGCACCCCAAACCCCTGTCGCCACGTCCCTGCTGCTCGTTGAATCCATACCATGGTCCGGATGATTTTGATGGAACTGTATGAAAAATATAGCATAAATTTTGAAATAAATAACTTTGTTTCCAACCAAAATTTAATATGAAAAATGGCTTTTACAACAGTGATTCAGTCATCATTCATATTTTAGACAGTAAACTGAAATCGAATACTGATTTTGTTTTCCAACAAAAGTGTAAGTGGATATAGTTGGAATATTTCGACAATTAGAGGCATTTTTTGTCACTTGTTTATACATTTACCTATATTTGTCGAAATATTCAAACTAAACCTCACTTAGACTATGGTTGGAAAAAAAATATTATATATTGAGCGTTTCTCTTGGTTAGAAATTTTGGTGTTCAAAGGGGTTGGGTAAAAAAAAATCAAGATTGAACACCAAAATAAAATAAACAAATCCACGTTCCTGGATATGTGTTGATTTAAGAGACAATACTTATGTCAGTCAATCCCAACATGGTCAACCCCGTGCATGAGCAAGCTCGTGACTATCAATTGAGAGATAAAAAGAATAAATACTATCAAATGGAAACACTGTATTTGTGTATCAGTTTTTATATAGCGTTTCGTGATTATTCAGACTTGATCGTCATTTGTAACATTTCGTTCATCTGCTGCACTGATATCTGGGAATTGGTGCATTCCCTTCTTGTGGTCTTCCATATTTAATTTGGTGGAAAAGGTCCAAGAACAAACATCACAAGGGAATTCTGGTGCATCTGCAGTGCATATTTTGTTGTGTCTATTCAAATACCCCGTGCCTTGAAGTTGTTCTTACATCTTTTTCACTGGTCGACAGGGGGGTGGGGGGGGGGGGGGGGCGGACAAAAACTGCAGACACAGGGTACCCCCCCCCCCAAACAGCAAAAACAGCAGTTTTTTTCCACTGACCATTTGCCCCCCCCCCCCCCCACAAGAAAAATTCTACCCAGCCGGACAACAACTCGGTTTGACCGGAAACCGAAAAAAACACCGGAGCATACAATTCACGAGAAGGTGCTTGGTAACTTAGTTTAGATTATTATGACTAAAATGGTCATTGTCTACCAGTAGAACGCAGATTTGTACCTCGTGATGTCATGACATGTACACACATGTATATTGGTGATCGCAACGCTTTGTATGCACTTTAAAAAACTAGTCATTACCTCGACTTTGAAAAAGATGCAAATGAGATGAGTGAGATACCAGCATACCATTGGAGGAGAAATTGTTTAATACATTAGACCGGGTTGTGGCTGAGGTAGGTGTCACCCGGAGATGGAGAAATTCCCATGTTGATTTTCTATTTCTGGGTACCATTCTACATCAGAATTTCTGAGGTGTATGGGGCAAAGCCCGGAAGTTTTTTTTTAAATTGTCAAAATCATGTCAAAATTGCTTGAAAATGGCTATATTCAAAAAAATCAATCTATGATAGTTAAAATTGTGATAAATGAAACGAAACATCAACCTAACTGACCTCAATAGTCTACTTATCATGAGCAAAAAGAAATATCATAAAAGGATAGACGTATTTTGAAAGAAAATCAAATTTGTAATTTTTTGGCCTATATTTGACGAAATTTCAATTTTTCGTCCAGCGAAAAATGGTCATAATTTTAAAATCGTTCTTTAAATCACGACCAAATGAGCTTTAAAAACATCTCACGTCATTTGTGCTACTATCTAATGAGAAATAATGACCATTTATTTTATATGTTTCCTTATATTCATGATATTGTTACCCCTACCCCTAAAAATACAAAAAATGTCACAAAAATGACATGAGTCTAATATAAAAAAAAAAACCCAGATTCTTCTTAAACATTGATACACAATGTATTATGTTATAATATTGAATAGTATCATTTGTTTGCTGAAAGAATGTCAATATATCAAATAAGTGGAAATATGTCAATTATTAATGCATTAATATTATACTTGTTTTGATATATTTTCATAGATACCCTCCTGTTACATTACTTATTATTGGTATTACTAGTGAGTAGATTAGAATACACATCCTGATGCTTCTTACTGTTGCCATTCTTTTCCAAGACTATTGTGATTCTTAATGACGAATATGTCTGTAGACATTCTCAGAAGACTTGACTTGGGCAAATGTTTTTGTGAACAATGTGAACGATTCATGGTCCATTTGAATAACGCATTATCATTCGGATTCAACAGTTTTACACCACCGGCAACCTTGGCATCTCTGTTAATTGTGTGTTCGCCTCGCTGGTCAATAGCTGTGCGTAACGGATATTTATCCTGACCTTGAACAGATAGTTCACAAGTTTGTAACAGTTTCTTATTACCAGGATATAGAACATCTATATTGTCAAGAGTCATCGCATAGAATGTGCCATATCTAGCATAGTTTGTTTTGTCCATAGCAAACAGATATATATGGTAACATGACTATAGTCGGCATTATATATTAAGAGGGTTAATGGGGGTCAATATCACATGTAAACCAAGACAGTGGTTATCCAAAATTGTTTTAGGTGGATTGTACTACTCATGTATATATGATTTGGATATTAAGGTTAATCCATATTCTATAAAATGAGAGAAAATTGAAGTTGTGAGTCTGAAAATACATATTTGGAAAAAAATTACATGCAAATTTTTTCCGACCCCCCCCCCCCCTAAATGAATAAGGACAAAATTTACGTGAAGTTTTGACGCCTAGGTACCCCCACCCCCCGGTACGTTGTGTCCCGCAGTTTTTTTCCGCCCCCCCCCCCCCCTGTGGTCGATGTCGATTCCAGCATGTGACGCTTTGTGATAACGTAACTTTGACGGTTGGCACAACCCCTTGCAACATACGTTGCACGTGTGATCAACTGCTTTGTGTGTTGCGATTTCTCACGCAGCTTTAGCGCACATTGCCTGCTGAACGATCTGCCACAATAACCACACACGTGAGAGCTTCCTGGTTCTTTATCTTGATCCGGATTATTTGCAGCGATGATGTATGTGTTTTTACTCGTCGTCTCAGATTATACAGTCTGGTTGTGCTATGCGTACATTCCGAACATGTGTACTCTGTTGTCCGCCTAGGACCCACGTACATCGATTGGTCCGACGATGACATAACTACTATATACATACAGCAATAAGCGTGTCACACACAAAAAGCAAGCTGGTCATAACTTAACTCCCATGCTTTTTATTTGCCATAACCTGAATATAAAATGTTTTCCGGAGTCACAGGCCTCTAATCAAAGGTATGATATCTCATTCGCACTTTGACAGAATGAACACAAACTACGGCACAGTCAGTTACATGTGTATTACGTAGCATACACAACATGCATATTCAAACAATAAACCGTCTACCATGTTATATATAAGTGCAAATGCATGCAGCCGTGCACACTGCAATACCACCAACCACACAAAACACGCACATATATTAATTATATAATTGCTTTCAAATTCTGTAATCAGACGCATCTTTCTGTGAGAATCGACAGTGGTCAGATCAGCTAATAACCATGCAGTCGCATGTCAATGCATTCACATCACAAAGGTGTGCCACACAGTCTTATTAATCATGGAAAATACGAATGATTTATATGTCGTGCAAATAGAGCAATCTTTTGCTCAAATATGTTCAAAATCCACACCACTCGCTTTAGTGAGAAGTTCAATTCCCAGGTACATGCCCAAATCAGCGCGCAAGGCCTAGATTTATGTTTTTAAAACATGATGCCGTACACTGAACTCACATACTGCAGTACAGTTGTCCACTAGCTACATTAGCATACTGCCGTACACCAGGCTTTTTTTAATCGGATTTTTTGCCAAGAAAACTGCCTTATTGACACCAGATACTTTATATATAACGCAGATCAAATCATATATATCTATTATACCAATTGTTTTGTTAGATTTATGCGCTATTCTATTTTTTCTCATTTAAAACAAAAATTAGATGATAATTTTCCGTGCGAGTATTCGCCTAAATTGTCAATTGTCAAACGAACCTTGCAATTTATGTCAAAGTGACAATAACTACCATTAACTACAACATATCTGCCATGCACAAGCGGGGGTTCGTATTGGTAAAGTCTCAAGTCTACGAGAAAAAGCCCGATAGCTGCACCCACTGTAGCATATAAACACACGAGAAGCTAACTGTTTCCGGTGTCGTGTGTACACGGTGTATATGGGAGGGGCGTATACTATATGGAGGGGTTGTTTTTCGATGTCATATTTTTCTCCTTTTAAGGGTAGTGCATGTGATGCTTATCAATACGTTGACAATAACTTTTGGGCAATATTTTCGTGTGTCTAAAATAACGTTCTTTAATTTTTAATAGATGTGCAGGGTCAATGCGTTCCTGCGATTACAGACCAGCACAACACTGAGGCCAATGTAAATCATTTGGAATTGTAACCATTACAGTACACAGCTGCACTCCAAACTGCCTCTGGACATGGAACGTATAATATTTACGTTCCCTGCTCCGGGGAGTGAAATCGATGAAAGGGAGAGAATACTATTATCACTAACAATATCCACGCTACTCTCTCATCATTTCTTGGGTTACGCCGCATTCACCATCGTGTCTTATCGAACGGCAACCACGGATGGCCAATGGCTCAAGCCAGACAATATCGGCGATGTATCCGGCTTAAATTTGGCGCGGAAGCAAAAGTTAGGCGCGGAGGAAAAGCTGTCGGAATATGATCTGACGAGTCGTACATTTGTGTTTTGTTTGACCATATTTTATTTGAACCCAGGTTTAAATGAATACATTTATACTTTAACAAATAGAATCCGAAAAAATTATATGAGGTAATCAAAAGGGATGGGAGCACAAGTTATTCAACTTAGAGTATTGCTCCTCTCCCTTAACAATAATGAAACGCTTAATAATATTTATATATTGTATTATGTTTGGACTCAAAATTACCTTAGTAGTACTTAAAAAAGGGGTAGAGATTGAGGGTAATGTCTGAAGTCGTGGGGATGCAGGTCATATGGCGAGCTGAGCCGAGACTTTTGATAGCTATATGGGCGAATACATGAAGATATTGGCTTATTGGGAATTTACCTAACGATGCAATGAACGTTTGCCTGCTGCTAAACAATTTATCATTTAGAGTACTGGATAGATTGCTTTGACCAAATTAAGAGGATATCTTCAACCCTATCAACAAAGGTGAATTTTTATTTTCATACAATAAATTAGTAATGTTCAGAGAATCGAAAAAACGGATGCTATGGGGTCATTCAAATGTGAGAACAATTCACTCTATATCGGGCACATATGCATGGTGCCTGTTAGTAGACCAAGCCACGAATCTCTACTTTGGCAAACGGGTATAGCTAGAGTAAAGATTCATGGCATGATCTAGGTGCCTAAGATAAAGCATCATGAATCCATTCGAAAATCTGCTCGGGTGGACTAATGCGGTCATAAATAACCATCCGAAGTTACAAATTTCAGTGCAAAAACAAATGAGTTATTCGAATGGCAAAAGTATCAGTCTACTAAGAATTATAAGCCCTATAACAACGTACGCATAAGTCGGAATATAATAAGTTCAATAATGGTCGTTTGTTGAACTTATTATCTGAACATTTCCTAAGTGATAACTACTCATCAGTGAGTATTTACTCAAATTTCCAATGTAAAGGGGCTGTACTCAAATGTTATTGTTTGTTTCTATATTCGCTGCTTCGTAGAATGGGGTAACCAGGTTTGCATTATTTGAGTACGGGGTAACCGGCGTTTAAACCCAACTCCTTTGTTCTACCTCGATCTTCTATTTCTCCGAATGGGCACTTTATGCTATGATTCGACATTCGTAATCTAGAAAGGTTTATGTCTCCAACTCCCACGGGTACCTACCTAGTTCGCGCCAAACGCCCGCCTATAATAACACACATCTGCATAGTGCTTCTAAACCCCACGTAATACAATTCCTTGTCAGAAAAGGCAACATGTTAATTTGCATACCAGTTGCATCTATCACATTCAAGCATAATACGTCATCATAATAGTTACTGTTCTTCTGCGCAGGACGATATTACTTTGATAATTCGACAGTATATATATATACTACGTTATATTTACAGCGAAAACAAATGTTTTAGTATTTGTTTGCGTATATCGAAGTTTAGTATCCAAAAAAGCTGTACTTGGTAGTATATGCCTATATACTATTTGTTATCATGCTTGGAATATAGACACGTGCCATCACCACTCACACGATTCGTGTCAATGTGCGTGGTTTGTTCTCAGCAGGGGACTATTTTGTATACATAAAACGTTCTTATATGTCTCATTTATCGATATTTTTATCAGCATATTTCATCGGTATATATGAAAATATAGTTAATCATTGTATATTTCAATCCTGTGATTTAAGTCAGTTAATGGACTCGCGATTGGACATTTGGAAACTGAATGATCTCGCCCTTCGGGCTCGACCATCTAATTTCCGAATGTCCAGTTGCGAGTCCATTAGCCCTGACAGAATGGCTGGAGACATACCTGCCATAGTCGCGACGGTATAAACGGTGTGTTGTCTGACGACGGTATGGTGCAATTTAGTGGCAAATGGTCGTAATAATTACTATGCCATAGTTAGTTATGTCGCCTGTCGATTTTCTCGCATAATAACTACACGTATACCAAGCTCTATCAGCGTCGTTGTCAATCCTATCTCGGATTTATCTACCTGAACACATTGGCCCCTGAAGGTCTCGGGGCGGTTGATCTTTAACCCTTTCAGTACCAAGTCAGATTTTTGTATCAACCCATATTTCCTTGATCATTTTTCAAATTTATTGATTATAATAATGTGATACATTGATGGAAAGAGCTCTTAGAGCTCTTTCCATCAATATATCACATTATTATAATCAATAAATTTGAAAAATGATCAAGGAAATATGGGTTGATACAAAAATCGGACTTGGCACTGAAAGGGTTAACCAACAAGCAGTCTTATTGTTTCATGCTCACATACAAGTTCACCTGATAAGTTAATGAATTACCCCCTTTCTTTCAAAATCATGACTGTTCTTAAAGCCACATGGTTGTTTGCGCTCCAAAATAAACCAAATAATATTCGTTTTTCATGGTATCGATATAGGTCGATACATACTTGAAATACCTTTCTACGGGCATTACATGTCACAGAAAATGCATTGAAGTCATAACAAATACAACTTTGAACACGGTGTTTGATTGCCTATGCATAAGGCCAAACAAAAAACGCCTCTGTTTCCGATAACATTGGGAAAATTTTCCAGACAGGCAGGCAGGTATTTTTTTTTTTTGCAAATGGATAAAAGCATGTGGTCCCTTGAATTCATTCACTCTGCAGTAAGATCTCTACCAATGTTGAGCTTAATAACCCACTTATTTTTGCTTTTGGGATTGGGAAAACGATAAATATTCACATTGACAAGTTTACAAAAAAAATTGAGACAGGCAAGAAAATCTCAGCCAGGTAGGGTATCGGAAACAAAGAGTTTTTGTTTGTTGGCCTAACTGCATTGGAGAATCAATCCAGTAACGGTAGTGTTAACTTGTTGGTATAGCTGATGCCAAAAATAAGATAGCCTTCAGAGAAAATATAACTTTCGTCATTCTCACATATGGAGCCCTTAAACCATCCCAAAACTCTTCATTTTTTTCTTTGGACAAATTACCATATCTGCTAACACAACATATGAGAAATCAATCATACTGACTGTTGTGCCTACTCTGTCAATTTCCTGTTGATCGTCAGAGACACAAATCAACATTCTTCTATCGAATTTGATCAACTTTAGCTCGAAACGTAACTGCGCTTAATATACTCGCTTTTAGGGATCACCCACAATAGTACGTTCTATATTAGACCAAGTCTTCTCGGTCCACAACAGCTTTGGATATCGATTGGGATGGTGCTGTTTTTTTTGGACCGAGTCCCGCGCCGTTGCTCTTCTATGACGGAGGTTCGTTCAAAATGCGTACTGCGTGTAAACGTGGAGCCCGTGCATTTACGTACATCCCTGAATGTGATTGATCACCTGACATCTCCGCGATTAACCTTTCTTCAAAATGCATGATATATCATCTACCATGATAGGAAAAGGTAAAGTGATGATATGATCGATCAGTGTATTGTTTACATGCATTTTCCGACAGCGCGACAAATCGAAATTCTCTGGAAAACTAGGCTCTGTTTACTTATATATTTCGTTACTTTGACATTTAACGGACCTCTGATGTAACCCGAAGACACACACACGATATATTAATACCAAGCTGCATGCGATACATAATTCAGCCCCCCTCGCTTTGCTGGTCTGACCGCTGCCATCACGTATATTTTCGTTATTAAATCTAACACTTTTATTTAAGTGTTTTGTTGGTTACAATTCATTATGGCTTCATTTTCAAATGAATATGGACAGTTCGGTTTCTCAGAATAATGCAGAATGAACTATAAATGACATTAAATACAAACAATGAGTGATTTCCTCACATTCTGTGTACATGGTGGTAGTGGTTAGTCCAGCGGAGCAGGGGATCGAACTCTGCCTCGCAGTTTGTTTTAATACATGCTGTACAGTAATGCCCTAAATAATCGACTACTTAACCACAGCAGAATGTAGTTAAGGAGTCGATTATTTAGGGCATTACTGTACGCACGACCTTTGCCAAGTTCTATCATCTGCATCGTAACACGAGTGCACTTACCTCGAACTGCCACCACAGCTGCAGTTGCCATGGAAGTCGCAATCTTGCTAGAGTTTATTTTCCATATTAGAATGAATAATCCCAATGAATCGCAAACCACAATATCATCCTCCGAAGAACACAGAAAACTGGAGCAAATCCATGCTAATGATCCATATTTAAATTCCACAGCCAACAAAGGATAGATTCTGAAAAACAGAAAGAAAGAAGATAAGTATAGAAACACAAATTAGTCCAACTTATTCCGACTTCTACCGAAGACCAAATTTAATAGACTAAAAACGTGTTCTATATGGGCCTTTCCACAGGTGCCAATCAAATAATTGTTAGCAGATATTTTTTAACCAATCAGCTACTGAGTCGATCGCTTGCTGCATTTATAATTCTTTGTCCACCCTAATTTTAAATCCATGCATACTTTCAGTGTTAACTTGCATATTTTCATAAAACTGTTTTGTTGTAAAATCGTAATGTACTGACCTTTTAGATTTGTGCAATGTTGGAAATTCATTTATGTCCTTCAGAATCTTAAGTATGTCGATATACAAGGACTAGAGGGGCACTCAAAGGATAAGCTTGTTCATTGACAACAAACACTGAAGAAACACAGTGTGATATGAAACATAAATCTCAAGCTGCTAACAGAACAATTAGTCCAGGAGATCGGGAGGTAGTGTTGCTCATATTGACGGACAAGCTGCGACCATGTTATTTTTAATGTCTTATGTATGGTAATGAAGAAAAATTATGATAGCAAGAACAAATTTGTAGCCTTCTTTGTTTTTTTGCGATTTTTGGGCATTTTTCTACGTTTTTAGCCCAAATTTTTCATTTTTTTTCTATTTGTAACCATTTCATTTTAGTATGATTTTGGTGATTAAGTTGAATAGTAATTGTGTTAATAATGTTAAATAACTAATCGTGCTAAAAAAAATTGAAGAATTAAAAAAAAATGTAAATGTTTTACCATTTAAATTTTTTTTTTATGCAAAATCGTCCAAATTGCAACCATTTCATCTTAGTATGATTTTAATGGTTAAATTCGCCATTAATTATTTTAATAGTGTTAAATAATTTACAATTTGTCTTCTGCAATGTTTTTAAATGGATTTAAGAAGGTTTCTACTTTTTTTCTAAGTTGAGGGGGGTCTAATTCAAATCCAATTAAACATTGTACTGTTCAAAATTAGATCAATTTCTTAACGCGTATGGTAGATATACGTAACTAGTTTTCAAAACTTATACATATGCCTTTCTATCATGTGCGTTATGCACGCGAGTCGGATTTTACAAATTAAATTATGATGAAAAACCCTGAATTTTGGGTGTGATCACATTTGTGGTCATAATATTCCCATTAGAGAGTGGATGGACATGGGGCATGCGACACTGTGCAGTATATATGTATATGACAAGCATGCCATGATATATTAGTATCTTTCTACTAAACTGTGCTTCCAGAGTTATCAGGAATAGAGTATCGGTGTTATTTCTTACCCAAATAAATTTTAAAACGGGGTATGTGGGTTAAAGGACCACTGGGAGATAATAGGATGTCCAATGACTCCTATATTTCTATCGTATCACAGTAAAGCTGTTTTTGTAAAATTGGCGCGGTTTACACGATCAAAGTTCGATTTTCTTTACAATATGTTACAAGCAACTAATTATATAGAGTTACGCTTCTTGAATTTGTGTAGGGAAATTCGAGTCCGCATAACAAAAAAATCTGGCTGCTGATTGGTTGATTATCATTGAGGGAAATATGGAAGGGGTCTGGATATTTTTATGCTGCTGATTTATGTGCAGTAAATGGAGTAGTTGTAGAAATGCAAGATTATCGTTTGAAAAAAAATACCGAAAGGTGCGCGTTTGTTGTCACATACTGGTGCAACGGATGACGTTCTAAGGAAAAATTGACCACTTGAAGTTCAAATAGGCTTAACCCATGGCCGGATGGACTTTTAGTTAACACTGTCATCTATGGAAAATAATTAGGTGTTTGTAACCTATAGATACGAACCTTCGGTACATTAATTATTATTCATATATTACTATATTTAAATCAGACGTATGCATACAGTCGGTGTCGAAACAAAAACACGAATGTACCGATTATTCGTGACATTCAAGTTAAATGTTCAATAATAGAAAAATATACTGTGACTGCTCCATTCATCATGATGTTAATCAAGGTGTATCGTTATTAATAACAGTATACAGTAATATCGAAATAAGAAGAATCATGTGGCCCTGGGTACTTATCCCCCAGCGCTGTGGCAAACAAATTGACAATGTATTCTTAAACCCAAACCTGTGGCGGTTTTTCATCCAATGTACCGAAGCTTCGTGCCATGTACAGAAGCTTCGTGACGTGTCAGAACTCCAGGAATATACCACCACAGTACATCATATGGCACCGATAACAAACGTTGAATGGTGACCAGAAACCCGGATATTAATAATTTCAGATCATAATTAGCATCGATATTAACCCATCGAGGAATATGTCATAATGACACACTATATTACACCCACCCCTATCTAACTGCCCCCTCTCTGACACAGGGCTACATGTAAGAAGATTATCGATGTCTACTTAATGAGACTATACAGTTCCGTCAAAATCTGGTGAAAACTGTGACCTCGCATCGTTAACCCCAAATCTGTGGCGATTTTTTATCCAATTTACCGAAGCTTCGTGACACGTACCGTCAAATGGCATCAAACGTTGAATGGTCACCATAAACTTCGATATCAGTCATTTCAGATCGTAACTATCATAGAAATATATATTAATCCATGGTGTAATTATGTCAAAATGACACACTATATTACACCCACCCTATATAACTGCTTTACTTCAGCCCTGACACAGTGCTACATACAAGACGTTTATCCATGTCTACTTAATGAGAGTATACAGTTCTGTCAAAATCGGGCGAACAATTTGGTATATAAATGCCGCAGTGTGACACATTTAAGATAGACCAAAACAATAAACACCTTTCAACCCAAAGATAGTTACATTTTAATTGAAAAAATAGTCCAAGCATGAACAGTTTATTTTTGCCGATATTTAAGTCAAGTTTTTGAGAGAAAGTCCAATATGTTTGGTGATGTCAGTGGTGACAATAGTAACAATTAACCATGGTACATCAGACATGTTAGTATTCAATGTATAGAAGGCAGAATAGCCAATTTTGTACATCATCCACAACTTGTAATCGATTGCAGGACATGCTGGGGCAATATTTACCATTTTCCATATTTTGGCAGCCATTTTGGCAGCCATTTCGGCCAAAGTAAGAATTTTGGGTCCATTGAGTTGGAATATTCATAAGTAATCATGTGCATCACTTATATTACAAAGTTATGTTCATTTCTTGTTAAAATATGACTAGAATCCCAATTGTGATGTTTTTGTGTGAAATTTTATACCGCATTCTGTAAATTCGTATTTTTGAGGGAAGGGGTAATAGGACCCCAAAAAGTGCATATTGAATTGCCCCAATGATCAGTTAATATACAAAATACAAAATAAAGTCACATTACTCAACCAGTTCCAAACAGCATGAATCAATCTAGAAGATATTTGTGAAAAAAGTTATATTTTCAACTTCCGGCGGCCATTTTGGTGGCCATCTTGGATGGTGAGTTTCAATTTTGCCCCAAAAAAGTGACATTATGTCTTACCTTCACGAAAATATATACATTTGTATACATTTTACAAGATTGTTACCGCTATAATTTGCATAAAACTGACTTAGAGTCTGGTCTGAAAAACAGCGGCCATGATGGACACCATTTTGTCTGGAGTCTATATGGCCACTTTTTTTTCTTGTTAACATTGCTTAAAAGTTGAAGGACATAATAAGGAACAAAATGAGTGGGGAGAAGTTAAGTCCCAAGGGGTGCAAGGGTACCAATATTAGCTCCCGGAATACTAGTAGTACTATGACGTCGCCGGAAAATTCTTCTATTTTCGGTCGTCGGGTAGGTCAATAAAAACATGTTTTTCGCCAATTAAGCTACAAATTCACCACTGCTATCATGGATTTTCGTAATCTACATATATTTTACTACAAAATTAGACTGGATAGCACTTGTCCGTCAAAATGAGCAACATTTGTTATTTCTTGGGGTCGATCTCCTGGACTAAATGAGGAGGGTGGAAACATTAATCTTTGTAATCAAAGAAATTTTGGACTTATTTTTGCCCAAAAAACAAAGTATTATTTAATACAAGATCAAAATGGCGTAATCTTAATACTGCGCATGTACGTAATATACGTCATTGCAACATGGGGGAAACCCCAGTCTATTTTAATAAATTACTTCGATCATAAAATTGATTATTTTTGAATGATTATAACATTATTTTTCATTTTGCGTGACAGTCGTCACATTTTCCACAATTGAAGACGAAAAGAAGGTATGATCTTGAGTGTATTATAGCATATATGCAGCGCTGCAAAACCAATTAAACTGTTTCTGCAGATGCCTTGTCTCCTGGCAACCGTAAGCTCCTCCCACTAATGAACATGTGTGGAAAGCTCCAGTAACAACGGTCTACTACAACAATGCATTTGAAGTCGGTTCACGAGAAATAACACAAAAGTATGCAATACAAATATCATCAACACGTACTGTTATTGTTATGTTTTCATTAATAGTTACTCTCCAATAATGAGAATTCGTATTTCAAGTCCATTGCTATGTAAACATTACTGTTACAGTGGAATTTCCGATAAAAGTCCAATTAGTCCAATAAGATACCAAAGTTTAATCAAAACTTGACGGCAAACATTGGAAAAGGTAAAAACATTGAACAAATATTCTGAACATCATATTCAGCCTAAAATATTTGAACTTACTACACGTTTAGTTATGTTTGTTGACAAATTTTACTGTAACAGATTTGTTTACATGACAATAATTTAACCATAAATTGTCAATCCACAGAACACTGTAAAATCATTGGTTGTCACATATTTAGCCATTACAATTATTTCTCGATAACCAAAATTTCTTCATTACTTCTGCTATTGAAATGACAGCACTCATATTACCATCGTGCCATATGACCACGCCTATATACCGCCTGTCTAAAAAGTACATGAAAACTATGGGGATTCCGATGTTGCATAAATAGTCATTCAGTTAGTACTGCTCTGCCATTAAATTCACTGCTAATTATCAATCAGTACTTAGATGAATAAGTACCTAGAAAAAAAACAACAAGACTCGATCGAGCTAACATTTGCAAATAAATGTTGTTTCAGAAACCAACAAAACGTGTCACAGAGCATGCGAAATACTTCTAGAACACCTGCTGCCACAGTGGAGCGACCAGTTGATCAGTGCGTGTACACTGTTCACTAGCCAATCAAAAGCAACGAATTCATGACACCACTTGATCGCTGATAATTGGATGTTTGTTTGACAGGGTTCGTATCAATTTCCACTTTGGTGTGCGTCTTTTTAAAGGCAATACTCTGAAAGTTTTACGCTTGTTTTATACTTATAACTGCTAATTATGGTGGTATTCTTGTGAAATTACGGATTAAATTATAAGAAATAACTCTTGTTTCGATTAAGGTTGTGAGTTATAACCGAAACATTTACAACAGCGCTACGCGCGTTATATAATTTATCTTAAAACTTTTCGGTTATAACTGCATGACTTTAAAGACATATTATGGACTTGTTCGGGTGAGTGAAACTGATAAGATAGTGCTCAGGGTTATGCCAACCTGGGGAATCTATCATTCTACTAACATCGCCGAAAATGTCAAAGAAATCGACCATACCACTCCATAGAAATCATCATCTGAACTACGCTCAATAGTAAATATTTACATCTAGATTCGGCAATAAAGAAACACAAATTGTTTCGCCATCGAGAGTCACTGTATCATTTATATATCAGAATGACGGTGGTCTGTTGTCAATTTGAATTAATATTTGTAAACATGACGTGACTACTTTGAGCAATAGCATTCTCCATTACTATTTGATCACCCTGTCGGAGTGTTTCATATAACTTTAACCTCGTCCACTAAATTCGATTCTTAAAGCTCGGTTCGAATCGAATTTAAAGCACTCGGTTAATAAATCTCATATAAAAATGCGACTCATTATCCTCTTTGTGTGCAAGGTCATGGACAGCAATACTATACTTTAGTGTGTAGTTCTCGTGAATGTGGCTGTCCACGGGTAATTTACTATGAGGAATTTTATTTGTAAGATTTGATTATTGTTAGTTAGAAATAACAATTTCTCATTCGCGTATACTATGAACCTACGACTACAAACATAAATCACAAATAGTAAACTATTAATACTATGTTTGTATATTCATAATTTAGTTCGCTTTAATATGAAACCATACACTGTGATAATTTAACACAAATTTGTTCTTCAAATTATTAAATATCAAATATTAAATATTTGTATTTACTAGTATAAAACTATTCATAGTATTGTCCCAGGTCGATATTAAACTGTGTATTCCGTTTATGTATCAACAAAATTCTATATTTATTTGTATACAACTGACATTGCCCGAATTTAACCATCAAATGCCTGGCAAAATGCAATCAATCTTGTTTATTTCATAGCTGAAATGGCATATAGCATAACCAAAGATATGATTTGTATTACTCAAAAAACATGCAAATGTGCGACGAATTTCTTGAAGAATATTTTACAGGCAAATTTGTCAGCGGTTAAACGCACCCTTCGTCGCACAAAGTTGGACTTGACTGTGAATGTAATGACCTGATGTATACGACCTTAGGCTACGTATGGAACAAATTAAAAACGCATTAAAATCAAAATTAAACTAAGTGTAACATCAATCCCAAAAGTACCCTGCCAAAACCTGCTACGATTGAGGGGGGGGGGGGGGGCTATCAGGCACATTATAATTAACAATAACAGTAAGTAATTTCTTGAGCTGTATACATTCATATACATCGAAATGTACATTCTAGTTTTGTCTGTATGAAACGGTCACCATTCATTATTTCATACGTGTAGGAGATGGCTTAAGATAAGCATTATGCTTACTGCCAAATCCCATTATAACCATCAATATCTCTCATCACCATACCGTGAATTTTGTACATTATATTGGTTAAAATAAAATATGTTTAAACTAATGTAATGATGTTGGATGGGGAAATTTCCTTGACAAATTTTCAGGCAATGTGTCGTAGTTTGCTATGGTGTGCTAGAAAATTGATGTTAGACTGTATATTAAATGGATGTGTGTCCACAGCCGTGTTATTATACGTCCGTGAATATGATCATCTGACAGAGTTTAGACATGAACTATCTGCTGTCTGACAAGATCCATGGCAACGTTTACGTGTAGTTCAAAGCATAACTGAAGGCATTTACATGTTCTCTGCATAATTCCATAATTGTTCAATGCAAATATGCAAACCATCGATAGTCCTATGCGACGAAATTCCTGAAACTTTTTCAGCGAAGATAGTATGTAAACATAGCCTTAATCGCACCATGTATGTGAACCCAGCCTCAATCGCGCCATAGATGTGAACACAGCCTTAATCGCACGATGCATGTAAACACAGCCTTAATCGCACCATGTATGTGAACCCAGCTTCAATCGCGCCATAGATGTGAACACAGCCTTAATCGCACGATGCATGTAAACACAGCCTTAATCGCACCATGAATGTGAACCCAGCCTTAATCCCGCCATATATGTGAACCCAGCCTTAATCGCACCATGTATGTGAACACAGCCTTAATCGCATCATAGATGTGAACCCAGCCTTAATCGCACCATCTATGTGAACCCAGCCTTAATCGCGCCATCTATGTGAACCCAGCCTTAATCGCGCCATCTATGTGAACCCAGCCTTTATCACACCATAGATGTGAACCCAGCCTTAATCGCACCATTGATGTGAACACAGCCTTAATCGCACCATGCATGTGGACCAAGCCTTAATCGCACCGTAGATGTGAACACAGCCTTAATCTCACCATGCACGTATGTGAACTCAACCTTAATCGCATCATAGATGTGAACCCAACCTTATCATCGCACGATGCATGTAAACCCAGCCTTTTAATCGCACCATGCATGTGAGCGGTTTGGGACATGTTTATCGGACCTTAAAATAGATTCGCTGCGTTTCAAAGGATAAGACATTCGCTGAACTCGACAGGGTTTTACGACCTCAGTTCGATCACCGACGTGAAGCAACTAGAATAACAACATCATTCAGTCAATCTTTGCTGTAAATGTTGGACTTGACAGTTCTATAGGGTTCCCGTTGGAGGCGCCCGATCGATATAGGATGATGGCATTTTTGTTGAACATTAATATCGGCATGAATCCGACGCTCCCTCTTTGTGCAATTTAGTTCAATCGGTTTGACATCAGCTCGCATTTGTCAAATTATATATCAAAGTGTTTCCCTCGAAGTGTATACGGACGATGCTACTATAAGGCGGTGGTTATAATCTAAATTTAAAATACAATTTAAAGATACATAATCCGATTTAACGCCCCTAAGAAATTACTATTTCTTTTGATTCGGGGGTAAAAGATATTTGAATTTAGTCGAGGAACCCACCCATCAAAGCTCAGTGCTATCAGAGTTCTATTTTTGAAATATGTTATTTTTCACTGCATCGAATATTTGGCGTCCTTAATTTCGTTTTAGAAGGCGATGAAACGTACCTCCATGCATCAAAAAGAATACGGTGTGCTATGATAGTTGACGTGCGGATACATACATATACCTATTTACGAATCGGTTATCGTGTTTTGTTATTCCAATGTGGACACCCCACAGCGGATCGCTACCCTTGAGCCACGTCCCCGAATTGTGCTAAAGATAACATGTTCTATTTGACAACATTAAACCACCGTTTGTACGTCTTCTATACCAATAAATAGTTAGATCGAACGCATGAGCCCATTAATATGAGGTTTTGATGTTTTTAATTGTTGTCAGCCTAGCAAACATTCCTATGATTTCCTCTTACACATAGCATTCGTGTTTACGTCACTCAAATACGGTATGTGATAAAGAGCGTTCTCAGTTATGACCTTTATGACCGTTTCTGACATATTACTTACGGATGATTTCGTGCGTGTTCACGATGCTGTGTGATACGAATGGTAGTGATAGATAACACGTATTTTCCAACATGTCGTCTGCCAATTTTGGGAATACAGAGAAACTAAACTAAAAAAAGAAATAGAATCTATGTGAAGTTTATATATAAATTTGATAATAAAGAAACTTTCCAGAGAAGATGAGGTCTAAGCAGAATGAGGTCCTCAGAGGGTGAATTTAGTGATGCTAGCCCGCTATGCGTGATAGCGTCTCTAAATTCACCCTCTGGGGACCTCATTCTGCAAATGACAGGCACACTAAAATTAGACTTGGCAGTAGTCCTATAATTTACACACTACATTGATGCCTTTGTAGAATCATGGAAATATTTGCATTGTAAGCGGGGAATTGGATCAGGAAATTCTGAATATTTTCCAAACCAGAAAGGAATGTCGTTGGTCAATTTGATCACATCCACATTAAACACAAGCTGTGAACTTCCTTATTTAGATTTGCTATTTCCACAAACAGAAATGCCCATTTCCATGCACTCCAAATACCACTTTGATATGTTTGATGTGCAATTGCCCAGGTATAGGACTACATATACCAAATATACCCCGCCCACGCATGCGAATGAAAATATTTTTTTGACATTTTTATCAAGTTTCCGAATGGAAATTTCGTGCGGTTGTGGCATTGTGCGAGACTGTGTCATCACAACACGAGACTTAAAGGGGGATTTTATACTCAACTGGAGTCATAAATTCATATTCATTATAATTATAATTACCATGTTGTTTGCATCTTTGATAGAAAACATGAGTGTATTTTTGCACTAATCTATTGCCAAATTCATTCATTTGTTGCATATATTCTGTGGAATATAAAAGGAGATGGTTCCATAAATGGCCGAATTTAGTGTAAAGTACCCATTTAAGCTATTTGTCGCTTTGGTGGCCGTGTGGTATTGACGTCGGACTTTGAGTCACGGACCGGGGTTTGAATCCAACCAAATCCCCAAACAATATTTGCACTGTCACAAAAACCCGTACATCAACAGATTAATATCTCCTTTAACTGATGAAACAATTAAATTCTCTCAATTATTTTTTCAATTAGACAGTATATATTTTGGTTAAATACATCGTATGCATACCGAGAAGTTGGGAGAACAGACGTAATGCGACCGAGAACCGGATAACCAACCGAACCGCATTTAAGTCATTAGCCGATGTGATGTTGGTCGTGGGAGACGAATTGCTCTTAAGAAGCATTAGAGACCTTTTTCAGTTTCCGGATCAGTCAGGGACGCTCTGGTTCGATTTGATCATATCCACATTACACAAATTACCCTCAAGTAAATCAATTCCATCGTCTCATCTGAAGATAATTCGCTTGTCCAGTTTTATTATGGGACGCGATGCAGTCACCGCGCACGGCATGGCGGGTAATCTATCCCCAGAGAGCATTGTGTCGTTCTTGCTCCAGAATCGTTCTAAACGATCTGGCATTAACATTGTACTATAACCATTATATCCGGTACCACATCCTAGGTAACAAGGACGACTGGCCGATATATTGTGGCTGTTGGTACCAGGTTACCGCGAATCGGGTAATCTAGGCAAGTACCAGTCTATATCCCGGTGACATTGGGCAAGTACCAGTCTATCTCCCGGTAACATTGGGCCCAATTGGGTTTATTCTTCGCGGACACGTGAAAGAACATTTGAACATTGTCGATATATTCCAGAAAAATAACCCATGCTGCTCAGGGGGGGGGGGGGGGGGTCAGGAAAAAATGTCCGGAAACTAGGAGCTTTTTTATTTTTTTCGCCCACTGGGTACCCACCACCCCCTAAATTATTTTTAAATATTTTTCCGATTCTGGGATAGGGACCCACCCCATTCAAACTGCTTCAAATGACTGTTTTACTAGTTGTCCTGATCTTATCTGATCTATGTTCCATATCATGATTATAGCAGCATTCCTACTTACGGCTGTAAAGTTTCAAAGCAATTCTCCAATAAATGTGGGCTGTAGGTTGTGCTGATGGATTCACATTTGAAATCCAAGATGGCTGCTGGTGGCCATGTTTGTTTTGAAAAACATTTCTTGAGGTCACCCCGAAGATCCATATGAAGTTTGGTGACGATTGGGTGAGAAATGTGACCTGTGAGATGCGCTAAAGGATTTAGTCATACAAAGAATAAAATTCAAGATGGCCACTGGCAGCTATGTTTTTTTTTTACAGAAAAAATGGTAGGCACCCATCAAGAGGTCACACGGAGGATTCATGTGAAGTTTGGTGATGATCGGATGAGGGATAAGCTCTATAGGGTGTGCTAAAGGATTTAGTGATGAAAAGATTAAACTCCAAGATGGCTGCCGGCGGCCATGTTTTTCATCGAAAATCGTTCAAATTTGACAGCTCCCATCTAGAGGTGATCCTAGACCCATGTACTGAATATTGCTAAAATCGGTTAAAGTTTGTTTTAACACCGTTATGTTTTATTTTATTATGGTTTTTTGAATAGTCTATTTAAACCTGAGCCTTTCCATTTCAATGTGCATTGATAGATCCTTGATGAAAACATTTAGCAAGCCAACCCATTGGTGTCATCCCTCATTACTAACTGGTGGTGAACGCAAACCCCCTACTAATAGTTAAGTTCATACCTATTACATAATTGAAGCATTCTTAAAAACCCGTTGTCCCATTATTTTGAAGAAAAATGACTACAGGAAAATTGTGTTAGCCTGGCTGCTGAATCACCCACCCACCCCCGCCTAGTGTTCGGAAACAAATTTGCAGACCCCCATAATCGAGGCAATATATGCAACATGTACATACAACAATAAATACAATTATATACAGGTATTCAATTTTCGTGATGACAACCCCATGCACCTGGATCAAGCTGGATACGACCCTGATATCGAATATTCTCGATGGATCTGGATAATACAAGAGCAGAAGGATTCATATTCATTGGTGGGAAATGTTCAGATAATAAGTTCAATAAACGACCTATATATATTATATATATGGTCGTTTGTTCAATTTATTATCTGAACATTTAACAAAGAACCACTCGTTAATGAGTATTTGGTATATAGAAATGGATATACTGAGTTGGAGATAGACAAATCATTGCTTCAGTGCATATCTGTCGCGTATTTATTGTTCCGCGTGTGTGCTGACTCAACATTACTAACAATCTAGATGGCTGAGTATCCCACGAATGAGCCCACAGTAAACGAAGGTGTAATTGAGAGAATATGCAGACCGTATGTTTTATTTGTTAATGAACGTCTCGAAATCCTTCATTCAATAAAAAACCAAAATCAAATCAATTTTTCTTTATCAAGAGTCAATCTGATATAGGTCTGTTAAGGAGACGGCTTCGAGCTACTCCACGCGTAGGCGTATTTGTGCCGGGATATATATCGGCGGCTGATAACCGTTTCCTATGTTGATATACGGCACCATCGATGATGGTGTTGGAATTGCACTATAGTATGGAGTTACATTATAGCACACACCACTATAGAAGGACATAATATAGGCGCGTAGCCATGGGGGACCTGTGGTGCCTAGATATATATAAATATAGTGAGCCATAAGCAAAACAATCAACGCCGTGACGATATTTTTAGGAGAGTGATTCACGGTGACCGATTCAACACCTAAATTTTGAGAGGCGAAGATTAGCGAGCGCTACTGCATGTCAATTGTAAAAAAAACACTTGGTGGCATTACTAACCAAAGTTCCTTTAGTGGGGTCTCACCGCATATGTTTTTGATTATAGCATACTCTTACGTACTGTTTGTTTACATAACATTGCGTTTCTTTACATAACACACGGTAATTGCATGACAATAACATGCAATTTACGCAATATTTAGGATTGGTTATAGAACAAAATTTGACTGTAATATAATATTCTTTCTGTTTATGGCGATTTTTTACGGGTTTGACTATTTTAAAAGCACCGACAACGCTTACGGTATTATTAAGGATTCACGTATTAGGGGTGATTCCCTCGCGTATATAGCGGTTATCATGTAAGTATGTATATACAATGTACTTATAATTATATGAAAATATAATTGTTATTTATATAAGGGAAGACGGCCAGTATATTGGCCATGCAGCCCTTGTACAATAACGTTAATGTTGTATCTTCAGTGTACGTGTATTGAAATGGCTATTGTACGAATAAATTTGTCTATGTATATCTATATATAGCCAATGTCGAATCGATTCGAATACACTTGAAGATGCACAAATACACATGTGACACGATCTTAATATAGCAACAAAAGTCGGAGATTGTCTCGCACGGTTCCATCGAACTCACATTGGGTAATTTGTAGATTTCATGGTAATTCACGTCATATCGGCTTATGTAATGTGATTTCCGGGACTAATTATCTGTCTTAACATTCACCCAGTCCACAACCGAAAATGCAGGGAATGGTTGTTCATCGAAACGGTCGATTATCAAACGTTAATTTCGAGCTTCCACCAGACATCAGGTTAGAAGGAACTAAATAAGTAGAATTACGTCCCTTTCGTTTTTACAGGGTATCTCGAATACGAATTTTAAAAAGTCTGGCGCGCGATTGGCGTATAATATGTCAAATAATTTTACAAATTCAAGAAATATAATACCCATAGCATGTAAAAACGTGGGCGTTTCCTAGTCTGAAGTGCGTTCGTGTCCAAACAATGGCGGGATATTGAGGCTGTGTATTGGCTTTCGTCAGACTGTCAAATTCTGTGCAAAAAGTGGGTAGTGCTGGGTAGTGTGGAAAACGTATGCTGGTTTTTGATAAAGGCGTGGCTCGAAAGGTACTCCTATGTGCGAACAGATGCCGAAAGGGTTGGTCTTTACGAACGCATGCATCGTGCACTTCTGAATTCGAAAATTTAGCGCGGACGTGGTCAAACGTTAACACTGTGGCCTATGGAAAACATTTAGTTCCTTCTAACCTAAAGCAGAAAAATCGAATTTTTCGTATTTCGGCCTATGATGGACAAACGTGGTGAAAAAATCACATAATTGTGATCTGATTTGCGAAGTATACATAGTTAGACATTACATTACACCCGAATTTGGATTTTATTGCCATTTTTCAGGAAGTGGGGAATATTTGCACCTAATAACCTTTGTGAGATTTTCACTTATTTATCGTTATTCTGTATCTGGTGTGCCACTTTAAGAGAGAAATCACCTCACATCGATATCTTTATCTATTTGTGGACATCTGACCATCAGCATAATCTTTATGTCTCGAGTATTTTTAACCATGCAGCTGCCAACTTGTCGACCGTGTGGAAATTCCTATCTTTCTGGTGCAAGGGGGTATAAAAATCTAACTATTTATTCAGAAACCCGGACAATTTTGGTCAACTAAGCATACCATCTGAAACATGATTTGCACGTATTGTCTTCATGCCCATGATTTGCACGTACATGCGCTTCATGCCCATTAAAGGCATATTATGTTAGATTAATTACCAAATTTTACAAAAATTTCCACATATTTTGAGAATTTTCCCAAATATGGCAAATCTCGGCATGAGATGACCCCGAGACACCCATAATTTGTTATGTTGAACTGCAGACGGTACTGATCAATTCCCAACTATTAGTTCTTTTATTTAGGAAGGGACGTTCCCATCATTGGCAACGACATGGACACATTTCCACCAAAATTTCCCCAGTAGATGAACCATCTTCAGATACAGTGGGGTTAAAATAACGATGATTGCTGGGGAATGAGAACAAAGAAATGTGTAAAATCAGTTTTATATAGCATAGATATGACACAGCTTCACGCAGTGGTAGAAGGGATTACATAGGGTCACGTTTGCACATCTCTTAAGGTTATATAGAAGGAACTAAATAAGTAGAATTACGTCCCTTTCGTTTTTACAGGGTATCTCGAATACGAGTTAAAAAAATTCTGGCGCGCGATTGGCGTATACTATGTAAAATAATTTTACAAATTCAAGAAATATAATACCCATAGCATGTAAAAACGTGGGCGTTTCCTAGTCTGAAGTGCGTTCGTGTCCAAACAATGGCGGGATATTGAGACTGTGTATTGGCTTTCGTCAGACTGTAAAATTCTGTGCAAAAAGTGGGTAGTGTGGAAAACGTATGCTGGTTTTTGATAAAGGCGTTGCTCGAAAGGTACTCTAGGACTATGTGCGAACAGATGCCGAAAGGGTTGGTCTTTACGAACGCATGCACCGTGCACTTCGGAACTCGAAAATTTAGCGTGGGCGTGGTCAAACGTTAACACTGTGGCCTATGGAAACCATTTAGTTTCTTCTAACCATCAGTAGATATATCCTCTGGAGTCGCCATGAGCTGCAGATTGCAAAGCAGAGTTCAGTCCCCTCGCTACACTTCTCTGACCACTGCTATCGCGTATATTTACATAATTAAATCTAACGTTGTTGTTTCAGACATTTGTCGGTTATTTGTTGTGATTTGATCTAGCCCATTTCCAAATGAATATGGACAGTTCGCTCGGTTTCTCAGAATATGGGAATGAATTGTAACCTAGCAAAGTCTAAACTAAAACAAATTAGTATGAGTAAAAAAACATAGTATTTCGTGGCCAAGATATAGTAATTCGAGGCCACGAAATACTATTTGTGTTTAGTAATACCAAATTTAGTATTAATACAAAGTTAGTATTTCGTGGCCGCCGTAGCCAGGTACCCCGAATCAGCACCAAATTTGGTATCGGAGAAAAATCGCATATCGATAAATGAAACGTATAAGACCGTTTTTCTGTATATAAAAAATAGTCCTTGATAGAGAACAAAACAACGCCCATTGGCACGGCTCATTACGCCCTCTATATATGGTTGTTTTCTGTGAAGGTGTTTTTTACTTGTCCATGGAGCTATGGGCCAATGGGTGACATATGATTAAAACGGTACTTGGATATTTGCGTACTCGAACCATAAGATAAGAAAGTTACTTGGGTATTTTCGTACTTCGTACTCGTTTCTATTTTAGAGGGAGCATCAGAGATGCTGTCGCGATGTATATTCACGTATATATCGCTTTGCGGTGATTTCGACAGGCGTCTCGGCATGCCTTATTGAACATTAACTTGTTAGCCGCATGCCGAAAAGTGTGCGCCGATTAATTGCAACGGGAATACGCGCGTACACCTTAGCGGACTGCGCGTTGTGTGTTTCGTTTGTTCATTAACCTGCTTTGTTGCATTTTTGTTTGAACATCACTAATTTATTTTCACGAGACATAAATCGGAATGCTATCTACTATTATATTTCATGGGGAATTGAAGATGGTATAATAAATTTAATTCGCACATGAACCCTTCGAGCTGTTTGTTTATATCAGTGTTTATCATGTTATTTAACATCGTTTAGTGGACTTTTTCATTTAGTCATACGCGACAAATATCGGCATGTTATATTTTAAATGAATTGGAATAGTAATTATTAACCAATTCCTACGTTACTCCTTCGTGCTGTTTGTAAATATTGATGTATAGTGAACTTTAGTCTTGGTCTCTAAACTTGTTTTTTCATTTCTTTGTATGCGGAATATATCTGAGCTATGAATAAAGATGTTATTAAGAAAAGTTCCAACACTAACCCTTCACATTGATTGTTTAACATACAATGTGCCCTTATTCTAAACATCATTTTATTTCTGTGTACGGAGCATATCAAAATGCTATATGCATTGTTCAGAAATTACCCCCTCCTGGGACCATGTTTTATTTTATCCCCAAGGGGAGGGTGGTGGGCATATTTTAACTGTTTACTCCCCATAGGTGTCCCTGGACGCTTTGCAATATATCCCCGGAAGAGTCGGTCGACGCCTCACATCATATCCCTAGAAGCGCCAAAGATCGCGTTACCAGATTTCCACACAAGCGCTCCAGAGCGCCATGCTGGGGAATCTATACTAATGGGCACGCCCATGTATCCCTGCTATTTTCTAATCAAGACCGCCAGGTTGTGTTAACTCGTTATTATTTTGCCTATATAATAAAAATAAACGTGGTACCATGGGTATCGCGCGCAATTACTGCTGATAGTTGGGTCTATGTTGAAGCCATGCCGGCGTCAGTGGCATCATTCTGAGTATTGACAAACATGGCTGCAACATTTTCGAAACAGCAAGTGATCGACATTTTAATGGGAGATGATATAGTTTTTAGAGGAGATTGTTGTACCTCATCATCAGAATATTCAGACGACGATGACCCCCCCCCCCCGGCTACAACGCCGATAGCATCGTGAATATTAACCCGATTGGCTGGTCAAATACCTTTCGAAATGACTTATGTGGTAAAATAGTGTGTATTTGCATATGCTATATATATGGATTGTCAAATTTCTCTTATATTATATCATTGATGCGGCATCGAATATAAACGCATGACATCGATCTATATATCAGTACTTGGTGAGAAGCGTGTTTCTAATATACGTTCACCAAAGAGTGGTTCAGTGTTAGAACTTACACGCAAATACATATTATCCACATCTATTTTCTGCTACAAGTTACACGAACACACTCTCCAAGCGGAACCTCACTAGATGCATGTATATTTACAGCTGGAATCTTATTTTCGAACATGCACCAATTAATTGACTATACATGTCGCACGTATACATTATGTACTTGTATTTAAATCCCGATATGTATTCGTACATATTTATATTGGATAGAGATTGTATTGGGACCAGATTCGGCATAATCTTTCAATAATACTGACAGTAACCGTAGGTCACTGAATATAATTTCGATGACAAGGGTTACCTTTGGGGTTGCAGTGTTTGCCTCTAATGTTTCAGTAACGTAATATACCCTTACTCCAAACCATCGGGACCACAAAGATTACAATTATCTTCGAAAAGTTGAATGACTAGCAACCAAATGTCGGTGCTAAATTTTAAATGGTGATGCCATAATATGTTTGCACAAAAATGAACTTCTAATTTCCGCGCTTAGCAAGATGTGATAATACTTGTCTTTTTGAAGTCAAAGCAAAGTTGATATTGAGTAATTAGACAACCCATCGAAAATCCAAAAACATACATGTATATCTATAGCCTGTAAATTGGTATAGGAATAGCAGATTACCATTGATTAGTACTGATAAATAAGAAGCCGTTCGAGCTATAGACGTAAGAATTACGCACGCAAGAAGCGGTGTAGGTAGAGCGAATTACCAATGAAAAATAACAATCGCAAACAGCCCCTAACATAACATTATATTTTAAAACCGTATATGAATTTCGTAGTATGACATCGCGTTATTTGGCTATAAACAACAGAGGATATCCAGCGTTTTTTAATTGATACCGGACAAATATATTTATTTATTTTCGCGCGCGACTAGTACTATACATTATTTCTGGCAGTAGCGATATAAACTCGTTATGCTGCAAAAACATAGTACTTTCATAACACATAGCACTAATCCTAATGAAAAGGTCGAAGATTGCAAAGGGCTCTTGTTCTCATGCAGGTGTCGATTTTTATCAAATTACGCACACGTCCCGGCTTAGGGTGGATACACACATGCATGTAATCTCTGTAATTATCGTGTATTTGGCGTTTTACATGGATCAGACAGACAATGTATGTGTCCACTGACAACCCAATCATTGCCGACGTGCTGACCGCACTGAGTTCTAGTTCCAATTAAGTCGGAATGTAGAGAAACCGATATCTTGGACCGAGTCGCCATGTCACTTAAGATGGAGATGCACGTTTTGCATAAATACAGCCAAATATGGCACGACATTTTCAATAAAGTATTTCTCTGGATCTATCTGGCGAAAAATCTTGAATTTCACATATCATCATCTTCATTGTATGTAGAATCTGAGCAGCTATTAAGAGACAACAAAAACAATGGATTTAATACATTTGAGAGGTTGAAAATATTATTTTCTTTGTTGTCCCTTCAGATACCAAGAACTGCTAGAATAATTAATAATTTCACACAAAACTCCAATCATCAAACAGCTTATTGTCTTGGCTCTATGAGAGGAGGCTTCATTTGTATCATAATTTGGAGTTAGATTTTTAATTGCATAATATAGTGTCATACCCCCATATATTATAATGAAGAATAAAGCAGTCAGAAATATTCCAGCCCAATGAAAACAACTGTTGATATGCAGTGTGGTCCACTCAAGCAGGGAGCAATCAACAGAATTTAGGCCACTGTGTTAAGAGATATGGTGGTCAGCTTTAACATGGTTATGAAGCCATGACCCAGAACCTATCTCAGCCCAATTTTTCATTGAACAACATGAATGACATGGAAATTCTCAAATATTGAAATTTATTTGGGGATAGTTGTCTTTCTACGTGTAAATAATCATAAAATTTCATAAATCAAGAAAAATTAAGTCTCCTCTCATGATCTTCAGATATGATATCATGGATAAATGGACTGCACTTTTGAAACAAATCTAATTTACAGAAGTTCTTGGTACCTAAAAACAGTGAAATTTTTAATATTTTCCATGTCATAAAAGTGAAGTAAATGAGTTTGTAATAACCAATTGTGCGGTGGTTCTTAAATAATGTATCACAATAATCACTTGTACCAAATTTCACAAATAAATTCCTGACAGATTTTGAGAAAATCCATTTAGAAATACCCGGGAATTTTGGCCAAACGTGCATCTGACCCTTAAGGGTCAGACGCACGTTTTGCCAAAATTTCCTGGTATTTCAAAATGTATTTTCTCTAAATCTATCAGGAATATCTTTGTGAAATTTTGTACAAGAGATTATTGTGGTACCATACATAAGAACCATTGGACATTTGGTTATTATAATCTCATTTACTTTACTTTTATGGCATGACAAATCTTTAAAATTTCACTGTGTTCAGGTACCGAGAACTACTGTAAAACAGATTTTTTTCGAAAGTGCATTTCATATATACATGATATCATATCTGAAGATCATGAGAGGAGACATAATTTTACTTGATTCATGAAATTAAATGATTATTTTCATTCAGAAAGACAACTACCACAAATAATTTTTTATTATTGAGAATTTTCATGCCATGCTTGTTGGTCATTGAAAAAATTGGGCTCAGTTGAGTTCTGGGTCATGGGTTCATAACCAATCTGACCACCATATCTCTTAACACTGTGGCCTAATTTCTGTTGATTGCTCCCTGCTTGAGTGGACAGCACCACATTTGCACATTTGTTTTCATTGGGCTGGCATATTTGTGACTGCTTTATTCTTCATTATAATACATGGGGTATGAAGCTATAATATGCAATTAAAAAGCTAACTCAACATTATGATACAAATGAAGCCTCCTCTCATGGAGTCAAGACAATAAGCTATTTGATGGTTGACATGTTGTTTGAAATTATAAATTTTTCTGGCAGTTCTCGGTACCTAAAGGGACAGAAACGAAACAAATATTTTCAACCTCTCAAATGTATTAAAATCCATTATTGTTATTGTCTCTTTATAATTGCTCTGATTCTATATATAATGAAAATTGTAATACGACCCTGCCTAACTATGCTTAAAAGCCATGTCCTGATTGGCCAGTGGCCCGAGTTAACATGGCTATCTCGTTCCAGTTTTGTGGTACAATTCTACTTTTTCCAATTGTACCACGAAAAAAATCGGTTTATTCAGATCGCTGCACGCGACTTTTCTCGTCTTTTCTAACTCCGCGCAAACGGGGCATCAACGGAGTACACCCGCACCCGTAACCCTTTGAATTTTTCTACATCTTGACAATCTTGCGAATTTTCTAGCGATTTGTCGCTTGAAACCAATTTGGTTGCCAATGAATATGGTCCAAATGATGTTATGGTATATTGATATATGTTACGACCAAAGAAAGTTACTTAATAAGTATATTAAATGACAAAATACATCCATGGGGCCGGGCTGTGCATTCGTCGATTCGAATCTCGATCATATTCGATATTTCGGAATCAAGTTGAAAATGAAAGCGTTTGTTCACCAGTATACAGAAGGGGAATAAGATTAGTTTAGTAAACTAGATCATTTAGATCGCTTTGTGTAAGGAAAATGGTCCATAGTCGATGATCATATTCATGTTGTCCCAACAACGTTCAAAACAGAAATGACCGAAATCGTATTTCCTGTACAATTTAAATGAAACGCACGGGCGCCGCTGAAAACACATCGTTTTTTAGCCAATCACAACGATTATTTCTAGAAGAGGTGCCTCGAAAAGTCAACGGGGGAATTTCATAACAAGACAAGACATTACCAGAGTACTCCATGCAAAGAAATCGAGTACGCCCAATACGAATTACACCACGAAATGTTTTCTCACCTGAGACCGAAAAAGCGCAGTATTTCGTTGACTATTCAGTCGAATTGTGACCATAAACTTTCAGTCGTATTACAAAAGAAATAAATACACGGTGTATCGGTGTGTATGGTCAAGTTGTACCACAAAAAACTGATTGTAGGACTCCGCTACGCGTCGTCCTACAATCAGTTTTGTGTGGTACAACTTGACCATACACACCTCTATACCGTGTATTTATTTCTTAATTATCATATGTAAAATTCAAGATTTTTCACCAGATAGATCCAGAGAAATTCTTTGTTGAAAATCACTTGCCATTTCTGGCTGGATTTACTGTGAGTTATGCAAAACGTGCGTCTCCCCCTTAAAATAATTGTTCGTGTGATAACCCATATGGTGGACGTTCTATCTAAATAATTACCAGTCCTCTCTTGATATTTATAGAATTGGTGGATCAGGATTTCCCCGACGCAGGGGCTATATATGATATACGACTTGGTGCTATATATGATCCCGAAAGCTACCAGGCGGGGTGGCTAACTCTGAGCTATTTAAGTAAAACATAATGTATACCTTCTTGCCCAGATTATTCCGACCGATACATTCAACTAAGTACCTTAGCGATTTGAAGCTTTCGAGACCCCACGCCAAACAAGCATCATGGTCGAACATGTTCTATATCAAGCCTGTATATGCCAGACGTGTCGCTTCTGGTGTTTTAATAAAATTAATAGAATGCCAGATATCACACATACTTGACTAATTTCCGCATCCGTAAGAGAAGACATGTTTTCGAATGGCCTTAAATGTCCTGATAGCAGACAGTTTGACTTCGCTTACCACTACTCACTTGTCCGGCTTGTTAACAATGAACCGCTCGCGCGCAGGTGATTAATGTTGTCAATTATTGGTGTGGCCATGTAAAATACATGTATTTTACATACAGAAATTACATGCATGTGTGTATCCACCCTTAGGGTGGATACACACATGCGTGTAATCTCTGTAATTATCGTGTATTTGGCGTTTTACATGGATCATAATGTAACATAATGGACAATGTAATATGTGTCCACTGACAACCCAATCATTGGCGACGTGTTGACCGCACTGAGTTCTAGTTATAATTAAGTCGGAATGTGGAGAACTCGTTATCTTGGACCGAGTCGCAAGGCCACTTAAAATAATTGTTCGTGTGATAACCCACATGGTGGACGTGCTATTTAAATAATTACCTCTCTTGAAACTTATAGCAGTGGTGGATCACGATTTACCCCGACGCATGGGATATATATGATCCCGAAACCTACCAGGCGGGGTGGCTAACTTTGAGCTATTTAAGTAAAACATATAGATAGAACCGCATGAGTGTCTGAATTTTGACGAAATTATCGCACGAGATTTGTTGGCGGAGCGATACCTCGAGTGCGGGACGCAGTCCCGCATGCACGAGAGGTATCGCGTTCCGCCAACAAATCGAGTGCGATAATTCGTCAAAATCCAGACACTCATGCGGTTATATTTTTATTACATATCTACGTATTACAGTAAGTTGATTCACAATCGTACATCTCCGGTACAGAAAATGTGAATTTAATTGAGTTTTAACGGCATTTTAGGGTTAACGCAACAATCAGACAGCCCGTCTATCCGCGAGTGAACTTGACCCATCTTAACCCGCTCAAAGGTGTCAATTGGGTTTCCCCCAGATTTTCCAAAAATATAACCCAATCAGCGCGCTGCGATTTCGGCAAGTGTGTTGTCGCCCTTGCGTTGAAAAGTTGAAAAAGTAAAAATAGTAACGACGAGAGCCAGTCTAACAACACTGAATTAAATAGTTCCATCGACAGATTGCACTAGTGCGATTCTGAGAATTATCACACGCCTGGAACGTCGTGCGATCATGCGAATTACGTTGATAGATATGTAATAAATTATATTATTGTACCTTCTTGCCCAGATTATTTCGACCGATGCATTCAACTAAGTCCCTTAGCGATTTGAAGCTTTCGAGACCCCACGCCAAACAAGCATCATGATCGAACATGTTCTATATCAAGCCTGCGTGTATATGCCAGACGTGTCGCTTCTGGTGTTCGTGCATTAATAAAATGCCAGATATCACACAGTCTTGACTAATTTCCGCATCCGCAAGAGAAGACATGTTTTGGACTACTCACTTGTCTGGCCTGTTAACAATGAACCGCTCGCGCGCAGGTGATTAATGTTGGCAATTATTGGTGTGGCCATGTAAAATACAAGTGTGTATCCACCATAAGGCAAAATCAGCTGACATCTTACAGAAATTGTACAGACATGCGCGCGCATACCGTTATGAGAGGTCACTAAGGTCGCCGCTCCATGCATGTGCGATCTGTGGCGACCAATTATTTTCGGAAATTAATCGGAATAGACGTCGATGAAAAGTATCGCCATCAACAAGAATACGGTATGTTGTGATGACGTGGGGATACATGCATTATCTTTATTTATGAATCGGTAAACATGTTTTATCCATGCAAATAGACATGCTATATGGAACCATGCTGGGTACACGTGGAAATACTATTACTATTACATTCGTGACAAAACTTGTTGGGGAATTCCAATTTGAATTAGGAATTACCATATATGGAAGTTGTAAACCACACTCGCTCACTTCCAATCTTCCAAGAAAAACCGTTAGTGTCAGGGGGGGGGGGGGGGGGGGGTAGTAAAACATTTGAAGGAAGGTATGCCGGGGTGGTGGGTGGCCCCGAGGGCAAAAAACGCGTTGTTTACACCCTCATGCAAATTTATTACAAAAGACCTTTTGTGCCCTTATATGACATTTGTAACATTTAAAAACATATTATAAGAATTTATAACTGCAAAAACACCATATTTATGTTACTGGGATCTCATATGGGCGTTATAGTGGGGCGGATAGATGACAAAATCGTGCATTTTATGGTAAAAGCACCAAACTTGGCACGCATGTACTACATATAAATTTAAGACATTTTGGATATGATGCCAAGCTGGAAAATGCCCATGGTTGCCATGGCAACCATTTAAAAAAAACCATCTTTTTTTCTCGCAATTCCAACAAGTGTGCATCGTTTTGACTCAGTTTCTGATTTAAAAACAATGTTTTATGCATCTATTTGTGTTGGAAAGGGATTAGGCTGTATATCCATTGACCCATGTTTCCGTTATAGTTGGGTAGATTCAAAATGGTGGATAAAATGGCCGCCATTTGTTGGAAAATCCCTATTATTGGCTATGTATATCAACATTTTACTGAGGCGTGTATGTATATTTATTGTTTATGAAAATGTACTTTGACAAGAAAATATAAACATTGATAAATCACTCTGTATATATATATACCGGTATATATAACAACTTTAAGGATTGCAAACAAGTTATAGACTAGAAGATGGTGGATTGGCATATGTATAGTGCAGAAAAAACAATTGTATGTACATATTGGTTGTATGTTTTGATTACTATACGTGATGGTTATAATGAAACGAGACGAATTTATATGATATCAAACTGTCTGAAAGTTGATCATGACAATCTTCCGCCTCAACATTATGTCATATTATCATTTTAGCGAATGTGTGTGGACAATATCGACCATTGGTCTGGCAAAACACACTGCATGGCAACCGTTGCTATGGAGCTACCCGATTACATATTTGCAGCTATAATAACACTTTGGTCACAATTCGACAAGCTTCTAATCATGGTGGTATCATACGCGCAACATACATTAAAATATTTATGATATTTATAATAACTGTAGTTCTTCAAAATACAGGTAAGCAAATGTTTTTATTATGAGGATCGATGCGAATTATGTGCGACAAGGTATGATATATGAATTGTTTACATGTGCAATAGCAAACGCAATTATTTTCTGTATGCAACCGTGATACTATGATACTATGATCAATAAACCCATGCTTGATTGCAAAGATTTCATAACTTACACAGAATCAGCACACGTGTTAGCCAGATTTAAAAAATGAAGTTTAGAAATAATCACTGATGCAGTACTTATGCATTCAATTAAGGGTACGTTCACGCGCTGGCAAATTTACAGACATTTTGACGTTAAGTGCTATAAAATCCTATGATATGAACAGCTACATGTACAAGTACAGTGATATATATATATGCAATTCCCTATAGTTATACAACTGAATTGTGCTCGAAAATAAGCTTCTAATATGTTATAAGAATCAATCGTGCAATAACTCGTGGTATTTCTTCGCTCCAATAGGGGATAAAACAATCGAAGATACTCATTTTGCAATTCGAATAAGTGACATTAAGGAATGTGCAATGAAGTATTCATAATAAATCGCCAGTCAATTTTGCTAGATGTGTGAACGCACCCTAAAGAGTTGGAAACGTTTGCAGCATTGCCATTGTTGGCAACACTTAATTGCAATTGCAACTGCATAGAGCGGTACAGCTTAATGATGCCCTCGAGCATGTGCAATTGTTTTTGCACCCTTTTTTGCAACCACATCGCAATAGTTCACGACAAGCTTTGGATGCTTCTGGAAGATCAGTCCATCTCACACTCCAACTTCCTTCAGGGCTCTTTGTCCATCCCCAAGATTCTGGCTCCGGGGCGCTATACCCAGCATCAATATTATACCAGCAGTGGCCTGATTGATACACCGCTCTTTTTACGTGGTTTTCCAATGCATTCTTTGTTGGAGGTATATTCACCAAATCCCGACCTTTTTGAGCAAATAAGCGGAGCCTCGCCTCGTTTACAGTAGTGGATTCACTGGACTTCTCGTACAACCGCACAACAAATTTCTCGATAACGTCCATTGAATCATCCACATTTGTCAGAGTCGGATCAATAACCAAATTCTTGAATGTTTCCGTGATATACGGATTCTTTGACCATGTGTCCCAAGCTGTCTTCTTATACCCCTCCCGGAAAATCCAGATACCGTATCACATCCTGCAAAGTTGTCGAAAAGGCTTGTGTTGGCTACTTTATAAACATACATTTTGAAGATCCATTTAAATAACCAATTACTGCAACCTCACCGAAATCACTCATAGTCCGATTAATTAGATATTTTGATGTCACTCAGTTCCATTTATTTATTGTAAATAATTGGGTATGTTTTGTGAGAGAGATAGATCATTTTTACAAATTGTTTATTATGTGGAATAGTGTTTTTTTTAAATATGTAATAGTTTTGAACACCAAACATCCTGCATTTAGTTCCAATTGACTCACTTAGGTAAAAACGTAAATGTCTGTGGAATTGTTATTTTTCAAAGAGTATGAACAATTACTCTGAACGAATCTTTTCTCATAAAATAATAAAATCCCTAGTGATATTTAGCACTGGCACGTACTTGACGTGAAAAGTGACACCAACCTGTGAATGCGTGGAACATCGTGAGTGCTAGGCTCTTGTCAACCCCAATAGATGCCGATATTCTGTGAACAGGGATGTGTCGGAAATGTTTACCCACTCCGTACGCTATCCATAGCTGTGACGGCTTCCCACCAAGTCGGGCGTACATATGAACAGCCAACACAACAACATCACTGTCTACTGTTCTGATGACAATTGAGTTAAAATTCTTAGAGACAGCATCTGCGACATGGACCATCATGCGACTATCGGCTTCCTCGTGATAGCAATTGTCCAGCTTTCCATTGTCCTGTTGATGTCGCCACATAACTCCCGGACCAATTGAGCTAATGACTTGCTTGTGAGTTGATATCTTTACAGCTTCATGTGCCAGATAAACGAATAGCTCCTTCTTGTTCTCCGATTCTCTCAAAAATTCTGTCCAGTTTTTCGGAATCGTACTGGTAGGTTCCACTCGACGGCGTTTGCCCTTTCCTCTTTTATCTCTAGTTTGTTCTTTCAAACTGCCATCCCGGTATTCGTCCCAGACAATATCCACACGCTGGGCCTTTTCCAGATATGAGTTAACATATGGTATAAACACATCTTGGGAATACTCCCCGAATGTCCTGGCAAATCCAGGTTTCAACATGTTAACGATGGCCGAGCCATCAAGCACCACGACATCCGGAACTACTGATCTCCCTTCACCCGTTGTCTCATCAATAATCTGTGGAACATGCGTATAATGTACGGGTAACTTCGGTAGACACTTCTTGATAAAACCAGCATTATCAGAAGTACTTTGGACAGCGCCAGATATATCACACCGATAATCGTTCTTATTCGCCAGGATGTCGCTTCCATATTCATGATGTTGAAAGATAGATATTCCAGTGCCATTAAACGACTCTTTCGATGTTGTTGAACTTGATTGATGATTTATATTGTCTACTGCTGAGGTGGTGAACACACCAGCTTTCAACCTGACTGGACAGACAGTGTCCAGTCGTTGGTACTCTTGGCAGACCTTAGTTTCAACATCTGTTGAAATTTCCAGCACTCTATCATATGAGATTGAGAGACCGAGGTTGAACAGTCTTTCGACCAAGTCTTTGCTGCGCGTTTTAGTGTGCAAAAGAACCCCAACATACACTGGCAGCGGAGGCTCGCGATTCCTATTGTGTCGTATAGCAGGATGAGACTTAGGTATTTTGGACAGAGTATTGAACATCACCATCTGGCAAACAGTTACCAGGGATTGTGTCTCCTTTACCACTGGTTTATCTTGAATGTTGGTGCCAGAGAGGAGCATAGTCATGAATAACGATAGAGACTCGGGAATACACGCTGTCTGGTAGTCTTTATCAAATGTATTTGAGAAGCATGTTTGTTTTCCCATAATATCTCTACGTAAAATTTGTGAAGCCTTGGAGAGGATAACAACATCACCGTTAAGGTCGTGATCACGTATGTTTTTCATCGTAGCTCCAACATCCTGGCGAAATGCTAGCAATATCTCTCGCCCATCCGGAAAGGGTAGTAATTCTGGGATATGATTGATAATGCGTTCTTTCAGTCGTGTTGTGTGAACATCGTAATCGCTTGGAGTTTCCTCTGATCCGAGCTGAATCAATCTGCATAGGGAATTAAAACATAAATCAGTATACCACCTGCAATAAGATTTATATACACATGTATGCACAAATTCTCTAATGTCGAGCAACTGCGCACTAAATGGTATGAATCATGACAACATTATAAAGCCCTGGCGTCGAATTTATCCAAATTTGAAGCGATACGACACTCGTATTTGTCACCCTTTTATGTTAGGGCAAAGATAGAAAACTATACAACACTCATAACTAATCTTCCAATTTGTCTTTAACGTTTGTGAACTTAATAGTTTATACGCGTCCCTGGTAAACCCGATTCTGGTGATGTAGTATTTTGGTGGTAACGTTTTAAGAGTTGGTTTAATACCCTATGAATACAGCTTACCTTTCTTTGTGTAACTTAACAAGAGTTGACATCTTGAAAACAGGGAATGAGTTAAGCTTCTGGTGGTCTGCAATGACTTCCTCAACGTATTCTATAAGCTCTGCAAATGCTCGGGCCTGCACCATCTGTCTTGAGTGAGGAGGAACACTTTTGTCTAATGGTGATGATCGTGCTGCCTCATTGTAGTAGTTAACTAGACATTTAGCATGATATTTAAGTCCACTGGCAACTATATCAGTCACAGCAACTTTCGCTAATATTCGTCCATCCAACAATTTAGTTGCACACTCCCTCACTCTTTCACTAACTATTTTTGTCAGAGGTTCATGGAGCTGATTTGTTGTCATTTCCGGTTTATTGCACAGGAAACATTCTTCCACTTTATCTTTCTTGGGATGTTGTTCACGCTGATGCCTTGTTTTTTTGTTCGGAAACTCATCCTTTAAAATATGTTTTCTTTTTAATGCTCTATCAAGGCGACTTTTCATTTGGCATTTTTGGCGGCCATGTTTTTCTGTGGTTACCATGGCAACCATGGGCCCTCCCTAGCCTGGCATGATATCCAAATCCACAAGATATCACCTCAGGATGTTGTATACAAAGTTTGTTGCTTTTACCATAAAATGCACGATTCACCCCCTTTTTGACACGGGGCCGCCCTACTATTAGTAGAGATGACATTGAGCTATATGGCATGTTGCATATATGGGGTGGTGGGGTGACAAAAATCCTTCTCGACACCCTTCGGAAAGTAGATTCAAGAAATGAAAACTGAAATAAATAAACTTGTCTTGATGTAACTAAAGCCAAGATCATTGCGTGCATGGAAAAAGAGCGAACAACTGTCTCAAACATTAATGTGACTATCAATGGCTAGAATATAACTGTCATCACACTGTTCATCAGTGCATCAAAGCCAATCAGTGAAATATTTGCATGTCTATCAACTCATATGATCTGTTACTCTCACAACACCTAAAATATCCAAATCTGGCATAGTGACTTTTTGTCGTTTATTATAACAGAGGTTGCTCCAGTAGACTAACAAAAGTGTTAAGGCATAATGCTAGATAATGGTGGGCTGGTTGACAAACTAACCGGGAAATGGTTAGAAATTATGGAATTGTGTGTATCCTGTACAATGACCTAAGTTTGCATATATAAGTAAACTTGTCTTCATGTAACTAAAGCCTAGATCGTTGTGTGCATGTAAAAAGAGCGAGCAACTGTCTCAAACATTAATGTGACTATCAATGGGTAGAAAATATCTGTCATCAGTGCATCAAGCCAATCAGTGAATTATTTGCATGTCTTTCAACTCAGATGATCTCTCACACGACCGAACGTATCCAAGTCTGGTATAGTGCTGTGACTGCTTGTCATCTATCTACATGTATATAAACGAGTAGGATATGTCCGGATTTTTCTCTCAGACCCCTGGACCGAGTTCAATCAAATTTGGTGTGGTGACTCGGGGTACCCTGGCGGATGTTCTAATCGTGTTAGTTTTTCAAAAATTTTAATTAAAAAAAATAAAATAAAATTGGTTATGTTAAATTGAGCAAGGAATTCAATCTTAAAAAAAAAAATATTAAAACAATATATATATTAAAATGTTTCAATGACCAAATGTGCTTGAAGTGCACAAAGGGGCCGCCGCTAAATGAAGGCTCTGCCTAAGATCAACATGTTTGCGAAGTCCCACAAAGGGGGCCACAGGTATCTCCGATGCTGAATATAGGCTCCCAAAGGGTGCCTGTTTCAGCAAGTTTAGTATAATAGAAGTAAGTTGCTCCAGTAGACTAACATAAGTGGTATGGAATATGTTAGATAATGGGCTGATTGACAGACTAATCAGGAAATAGTTAGAAATTATGAAATTTTGTGTATTCTGCACAATGACCTAGGTTTATAGATGATCAGCAATATATAAAACTATTTTTTTCAATTAAAACAGCTTCTGAAACAGTTTAAACTGTTATTTGAACTAATTGAGATAATTCCCAGTCATATGAGTGATATCAGTAGAGTTTTATGCGATTTTAGACCAATTTTAGTTAAATTTGGGGGGTGGGTGTCAAAAAATTGGGTCCCCGAAAATGCCAGATGCAAAAAAAACGGCATACCATCCTGCAAATATTTTACTACCCCCCCCCTGTTAGTGTAGGAATTTTACGGCAAATATGATAGCGTGATTGGTATTGGTGTGAGTATGCATTGGTAATAAACTAATTTAGATAACTAAATCGGCATTTGGTGAAATTCGTTGTTGTAACTGGATGATGCGGGACCATCGAATCGGATTATGTACCGTTAAGTCACATGTCTTATATTGGGCATATGCTTTGGCTCGAGTCGGGTTAATATGTGATTCCAATCTTATTCTTCAAGCAGGAGATACTGGGGAATTCGCTGCAACGTTATCGTTCAGTTGTCATTCGACAGATACCATGCAGTACAGTACGATAAGTACGATAAGGGATGACATGCTTATCATACATCCCAAAAGAACAAACTTATCAGTCAGACACGCGACTCTGCCGCGACGTTAAATAGCAGCGGCCCGACACCGGAAATGGTATATACAAAACCCACTCAGTCAATCACGTGAGACTCGGTGTGAGTCCCTCCTGGATATGGTCAGAGGTGTTAATGGCGCAAATAATTTCCCCATAAGTTCTACAAGACTGAACTCGTTATTGAAGGTCGTTTGACTTGCCGAGACAGTTCACAAGGCTGCGAATCACACTGCTGTAGAGAACAATTATTGTGTTCATGACAAGTATATATAATCTATTTTTTATTACAAGTATACCTACAAGCCTGAGTTTAGTGTGCCTGTCATTTGCTGAATGAGGTCCCCAAAGTGGTGAATTTAGTGACGATATGCCGCATGGCGGGCTAGCACGACCAAATTCACCATCTGGGACCTAATTCTGCTTAGTCATCAAGTTTCTTTATTATCAAATTTCTATAGAAACTTCTTCACATAGATTTTATTTCTTTTTTAGTTTAGTTTATCTATATCCCCAAAATTGGCAGACGACATATTGCATAATCGAGGTTCCCAATGGGTGTACATTACAATATTCACCAATTGGGAACTTCAATCTGAGTCTATGTCTTCCATAGCAGATGAGGCCATGCAGAATGAGGTCTCCAGAGGGTGAATTTAGTGACGCTATCCTGCATAGCGGGCTAGCGTCACCAAATTCACCCTCTTGGGACCTCATTCTGCTTAGTCCTCATCTTCTCTGCAAAGTTTCTTTATTATCAAACTTCTATCGAAACTTCTTCACATTGATTCTATTTCTTTTTTAGTTTAGTTTCTCTGTATCCCCAAATTGGCAGACGACACATTGCATAATCGAGGTTCCTAATGGGTGTACATCACAATATTCACCATTTTGGGAACTTCAATCTGAGTCTATGTCTCCCATAGCAGATGGGGCCATGCAGAATACGGTCTCCAGAGGGTGAATTTAGTGACGCTATCCCGCATAGCGGGCTAGCGTCACCAAATTCACCCTCTTTGGGACATAACGGGCTAGCATCCTCAAATTCACCCTCTGGGGACCTCATTCTGCAAATGACAGGCACACTAAACTCAGGCTTGTATACGTATTAAACGATTAAACGATATGCCACCTCCTTACGTCATAATTTGCTCGATATATATCACAAGATATCACGTCTGGAATTTTCAACAGGAGTTTTTTTTTTCAGTTCTATATTTTCCAAAGCTATCAACAAGTTATTAGACTAATGAGCTGTCCCAACAACTGACCTCACACACTGCAAAACCGGACCCTGCACAGATTTGTAAGGAGATCTTGAGGAAAGTTCTGATTGCACAACCTCGAACATGAGATACATTCGATAAGGTAAAATCATTGAAATATAACCTGAAAATAATTTTCAGACTAAAAGTTATTGGAGAACTATTTATTCCTCCGTGTTTTCTTGATGTTTTACAGACTTGTATTTTTTTGCACATTTAACCGTTGCCAGTGCATTGTGTCCCTTTAAACGAGCTGAAATTGATATCACAATGTCAATTGAAGGTAAAAAACAACAACGGAAACCTGTGATAACTTATGGAATTGCATATTTCTTTTCTTCAGTACAATATAATCCTCGTGAGAAGCCATGACATCGTGTCATAAAAGAGCAAATATTAGAAATGGGAGCCCACTTCTCTTGATTAATGATCTATTTTGGTCCAGCCGTTTTCGTTCATTATAGTAGTTATAATTTGTCTTTCAACATAGATTTGGAAACTTTTACATGGTATTGAAAACTTGCGACATGGGCTCAGACACCACCCACTGCGGTCCTTGTATCACGTACATTTTTCGCGGCGACCCCATGCAGACTGCAACATTTAACATCTGAAAAATGCATTACCTCTAATTGACAAATGACCATAATCGACCGCTTCACGTATAAAATGGAAGAGAAATAGTGGTGTTTGCAAAGTCATGTGGATATGTAAAACACAAGGAGCAACCACCGGTTCCCAACACCAGAACAGATGAGACTGGTTCTATTCCATACTGGCATTGTACAGGCCTGTAAGATCAAGAATCTTATAAACACTTATTTTTAGTTGACATAAACTTCCCTAAGCTAATCTAAGGAAAACACCCACTGGTAAGGGCCGAATTATTCATAGAATATGAAAGAACACTGTATATATCTTTCCAGCTCATTTCAGAAGCAACAAGAAGCCTCCGTGAACAGAAGAGCGACTTGGTCTACACAATTTAGTACGTTGCCTTTGCGCAAAATAAGCAAGAGCATCACTGGGGCGTGGGTAAATACGCCTGTTTACTGGGCGTGGGTAAATACGCCCGTTTCTTCACATGCAACATTGTAATTAAATCATGTGAATTCTAAGTTGAAAAAGGGCCGTAACTCTAGTACCAATAAGTGGACGGAACCCATCGATCATGCAAACGATACACGCTTCTTCCATAAAGTCATTAAAAATTAAAATCAGGCTCGCAAATTACGTTTACGTATGGACTTTAATCTGTATTTTGGGCTGAGAAACGCACAAACAAGCTCGGATAAATAAAATCCAAACTGGAGCTTTTGGTCGGAAACCAAAATGTTAACGAACGGACGGACGGACTGATATCATAATACGACCGTTTTTTTTAAACGGGCGAAGAAAAACAACGGATTAGTCCACAATACAAATAAAACATTGATAACATGTTAGATGATCGACAGGACGCAGGGCGACAGGGGAACGTCAACATGTTTGCAAAATAAAGAAGTTCAGAAACCAGGTCACCCGCCGAACGACAGCGTGAGAAAAGTCATATACTCAACAAGAAAACTAAGATGCATGCATCAGGTCGGCCGTGAACTATCTACCATAGAATTGTTGTAGCTATCGATTATACATTTTGGAACACCTGTCTGTATGTATGTGTGTATGCATGAATGCATGTGTGTATGTGTTATAGACTCTAACACTGCTCGACTGATCCGACTCGGATTTGGTATTTAACGTGTCAACTTGACCTCGCTCATAGGCATGTTTCTGGACCTTGACCGATCCGACTAAAAATTTGTGTGTAGGACTACTTCGATCCCGGGAGCAATATTGACGGGTCCAATTTCACGTGGGACCATGTTCTCGAATGTGCTGATGTAGGCATGTTTCTGGACTATTTGGACGGGTCAAATCTTGATCCCGACCTGACTTTGACATTCAAAAAGATCAATTCAAGGTCAAATCTGGTAAAACGAAGTATTTCAACGAAATATAATACCTACTGTTACTTTTGTCCCAGGAGTGTTTCGGGTGGGTCAAATTATGACCCTGACCTGATCTTGACATTCAAAATTGTCAAATCGGGTAAAGCCGGGCGGATTTCGACGGGTACTTTTGTCGTGACTTTTGTCCGGGGAGTGTTTTGGGCGGGTCAAATCGTGACCCGACATGACGTTCACCTTTAAAATGGTCAATTCAAGGTTAAATCGCGCAATTCTCCGAAAATCAGAGGGGAACATCCCGGACGAAGTAGGGTCCACCAGCTACTATTATATATTTCTAGATTTAGTTACAAACTAAATACCTGTATATTGTACAAAGAAATGTTTGACAAATATATCTGTATCAATATTACCATACGGATCATTAAAATAGATACGACGAAACAAATTTTGAAGGGTGCATGGTATCAGGTAAATTTTTATATTTCAAATGATGACAGGAATGCGGAAAGTTGAAGTACCTACGTAATACTGGCTATCCGAATGAAGAGATATACATGTATATAAAAACCAAAATAGAAGATGACTGCTGGCGACAATGTTTTCCAAAAAAATTCAAAGCATTCGATAGCTCCCATCTAGTTGTCAGCCCGAAGATCAATATAAAGTGTGGTGACTATCAGATGAGGGATATGACTGTACAGTTGCTAAACAATTCAGTCACGCAAAAGAGGATCAAACAGTAAGATACCAAATTGCTGCCTGTGGTAATGTTTTTTAACGAAATTCGGGAAAATTAGATTACTCTCCCCCTGGTTATCCAGAAGATCATTGTGGAATCTGGTGACGATCGGACAAGGGGTGTCGTCTGTAGGATCAACCAAATTATTTAGCCATAAAAATAGTAAAATTCAAGATCACCGCTGGCAGTGATGTCTTCACAAGGACAGCTTGAGAACAAAACATGGCTCACATCTAGCGGTGACCCAAACTATCCACATGAGAAAAAGTTCTCCAATAAAAGCTGGCTACAGGGTGCGCCAATTGATTCAAATTCGAAATTTAACAGGGTGTACTGCTTGTGGCCATGTTTTCCCCGCAAATTTGATAGACTGATGGACAAAACCACTGAATCCGTTGAATCAATATACATGTATACATGGATTAATGTATATGCATTGTTATACACAGTACTGGTATATAAAGGTACTGAAAATAACAATATTACTAGTATACACAAAATAAACCATATATCATGGCTATGGGTTCTAATATCAGAATATGACAGCTGATAACTTGGTGTGAATTGAAGAGTGGTGGTGTCTCACGCATATCTAACCCTCCATGTTAGAAACATGCCATTAAATGTCATAAGTATAATCTAGCTTGAGGACAGAAGTTATCCATAAAAACCCCCCTTAATTCAACCAGGTCCTCGCGCGATGTATGGTCGATCACATGATGATCTAGGGGGGATTAGAATTGTTGTATAAAAACAGCACTGCATGTAAATATAAAATAAAATAGTGCTACATCTGATTACAGATTATTGCCATATATAATCAGTGACTATACAGACAGTCTGACAAAATAAAGTTTCAGTGACACTCTATCCGAAGAGGGGAATAATTCCATCTGTTACAGTCAATGGAGCAATTATGAATCTGGAAAGGTGAAATTTCTAAGTAATACTAGATATCGACATGACGCGATAACATATAACGTAAATGCAATATGGCCGCTGGCGACCATTTTTTCCTATAAAATTAAAAAAATATTTGAAAGCTCTCATCTGATAGATCAATATCAAGATAAATATGAAGTTTAGTGATGATCGGATGAGTGAAGTGGACTGTGCTAAACGGTTTAGTAATGCTTAAAAAGATTTTTACCTTAATATTTTTATGTTCACTTTATAAACTTCACTGAGTCATCTTTGTCATGTATTGAGTTTGATATCTGTTGTTAACAGTTTATAAATCATGTATGTCTCATGTTTGTTATTTTAATTTATGTGTTTATTATCATTAAATAAAGTTGAATTCCTTAAAAAGATTCTTACCTCAATGTTTTTATGTTCACTTTATAAACTCCACTGAGTCATCTTTGTCATGTATTGAATTTGATATCTTTTGTTAACAGTTCATAAATTATGTATGTCTCGTGTTCGTTATTATATTATATACACTTTATAGTGTGTTTCAGAACGAAAACAAAATGAATAAAATCAACAAATTTGTAAATTTAAAAACAATTCAAACGTTGTTGTATTCCATGTCCCAGCCCGGACATATACACCAAATTTCAATAATATTCATTGAGAAACAACGGACCAAACGCCATATAACACCCCGTATGCATCTTTTATTCCGAGTTGGCCTTTTATTCCGAGTTGGCACGCGCCGATTGGGCGAGTTAGCCCATGGGGCGAGTACGCCGATTCCGACACCTTTTCTATTTGCAGCAGGTTAAGTTTACGCGTAATTTAATTTACAAAGCTCCCCAATTGGTATCGTAAATAGAGCGACCTTATTTGACAGAGAATGCCTCTGTTATTGATTATAAAGTTGCTATACATTAAAAACGACAATTCACATGCTCGTTCAAGCGCTGTAGTCTATTTTCCCCATGTTAAAGGACATCCACAAATACTAAATAACGCTAACTTACTGCCGAATGTTTTACACGACAACTGTTAACATATTTGGGCTGAATTCATCTGACGCGGTATTATTCCTCAAAATAAACAACAAAACCATCGTTACTTGGAAATGTAGTTTGGGCTAACATTTACATAAATCCTCCATATCATTATTCCGACACACACGTCAGATGAAAAAGTCACATGAAGTAACCGGCCAAATTGGCCGAAATAACAAAAGCAGAAGAATCGTATACGAGAACAAGCAAAGAACACCATAAACAAAAGTTCTGGGAGTATCACATGTGACCCGCCATATCAAATCCAGTCGGAAGTCGGGATTTTTTTTACCCTGTGCCAATGCATTCTCTTATATATGCGAGTCGACCATAGGTCGCCTCGCATATATAACAGAATGCATTGGCTTAACAATTTTTTATCATGTTTTTTAAATAAATGTTTCTTACAATTTTTAGGACATAAAATAAAAAAAAACATCCATTACCCTGCAGGGAGCCCCACACATATATAGAAGCACATAGGAGAGTGTCGTCTGCTCATGTTTGTCTGGGGCTCTGTATGGGTGAAATTATAAAATTGTTAAAGAATACAAGAACAAATTATTAAAATTGTAAAAAATTGTTAGGCCAATGCATTCTCTTATATATGCGAGGCGACATATGGTCGACTCGCATATATAAGAGAATGCATTGGCACAGGGTAACAAAATCCCGACTTCCGACTGGATTTGATATGGCGGGTCACATGTGATACTCCCAGAACTTTTGTTTATGGTGTTCTTTGCTTGTTCTCGTATACGATTCTTCTGCTTTTGTTATTTCGGCCACATGGCGGGTCACATATGATGTTTCAAGAAAGACGACAAATAAAAGGAAACTATAACATATAATGAATTAGACGATATCTTGTGTATTCGGAAATGGAACCATGGTACCAAAAAAAATATTAAATACCTAGGAAAGTGCTGACAACCATCCTCAAAACAATCTGAGTTTAGTGAATCTTCCATATGATTGTATACAAGTTTCTGTATTGGACAACACAGGTATGCACCAATTTATGTATTAAAGATCAGTCCGCCTCACATATGTCGAATGCAATATTGGTCAATATTCGCGAAGCAGTAATCGAGAATCACATGACAACAATAAGGCGTTTATATAAAATTTATTCCGACATGGCTTTATCAAAGGCCAACCAACAAAACTATACTATCGCGGAAGCTAGAGACTTCAACGAAGACTACTAGGCCGGATGCGCCATCTCCCGTTTAAACCAGGTTTAAACTTACATTGGCGGTCCAGATGAACCGAACTGAGTGGGCGTTTGTATAGTCGTTCAGATGAGCATTCGATGAGATGAGCATATAGTCAAACTACCCACGCAGTTACCAGGTGGACCACAAGCATTCCCGGTAGAATGATTATTGTAATTCAATTGAGTATTTGTCACTAAAATCAAGCATTCTGATTGGCCGAGAGCGGCTAACTTTCGTTTTCGATTCACCGACATCGGCCGCTTCAGAGTGCATCAAATCTGAATGTAGCACGGTCAAATGTAATCGGCGCAGAACGAGTAGCGAAACGAGCACACCCGCGCGTTGTTGTCTATAGATACCGTTCATCGGCCGCTTCAGCGTGCATCAAATCTGAATGTGGTACGGTACAATTTGATCGGCGCAGAACGGAGTAGCGAAACGAGCCAACCCGCCCCACAGGAAATGGTTACGGAGCAGTGTTCCGAGTAACGCAATGGACACACCCAATGATTTGTGCACGGTGACAACGGCGAAATGAAAGTCTCGATTCGTGTCATGAAAATGACTAAATGATACTTTTTATACAGTTTTTTTGCAAATTCCTTGCTAGATTGAATTACAATGGAGATAAACGTACCCCGTTTCGTTGTACATTCTGGGATTCGAGCATGAAAACAGTTTGTGAACTCGCCGGCAAGCCGGCTCGTTCACAAACTGTTTTCATGCTCGAATCCCAGAATGTACAACTCAACAGGGTATGTTTATCTCCTAATTGGCCCGCCCTCAATTAACTCGAACAAGCACACGCTTATAACAACCCTCGTGTAAGAATGAATCAATTGTGACATGATGATAATAAGCCGACATTCTCACCTTCTAGACACACCGTCAATCGATATTATGTACAGCTCCACCCATGTAAACCGCGGTCCAATTGGTTATCATTTGCTAACCCCTGGTGTTAGGTTGGCATTGAGATTTATTGCCGAGTCGATGTTACTATTTGAATACATGTAAATGAGGTTGCTCAGTTGTGGAAATATACGATCTTTTCATTTTGGACTTTGCACATTATTTTTCGCTTTCGGCATTTTGATTTATGGTATGGTTACATAGACCTCACATACAGTATGAAAACGAAAACGACCCTGCATTTTATCTACCACTTCCTATGAAATTCTCTGATACAATGGGCGATAACGAATGGGCGATAAAAGCATCCGTATCGTTACTGCAGTTGCGATACAAGGCGCTCGTGACGTCGTTGACTGATCAAAATCATGAATGAACTGACGTCACATCAATCGCGTGAAAAATCAAAACGACATTCCAACGTATATTCTTGCGTACTATAAACAAATAGTTCCAATGTTTTAACATTATTTGATTGCCTACCGGGTAACCATCACGGGTATTATGGTATAACACATCACAAGGGAACTAATATGTATGTGTTCAGTATGTATTATAAGTGTAAGAAATTGTGTCCATTGAATACATTTCCGTTAGGCATATTCGCGTGAACAGGCAGGTTGTGAGAATTTACCAAAGCGAGCTAATCGCGTGACACAGATACCTTTGCAGGTTGGGAGAATTTACTCAAGAAAGCGAATCATCGGACACAAATTCAACAGTTTTGGCATTTAAGAAACTCCTGAAATGTAATTTGTGCGGTGAATTCTGTCACACCAATGGTAGATAAATGTGTTATATACACAATGTGTTTGTAACGATTCATGTATCGCGACTCGGGCTAGTTTCCGTGTCAATATAGCGACTCGGCGACCAAGGTCGCCTCGTCGCTATATGGCCACGAAAACTTGCCTCGTCGCGATACATGAATCGTTACAAACACATTGTGTATATAACACATATTTATCTACCATTTCCTACGAAATTCCCTGATACAATTGGCGATTACGAATTGGCGATAAAAACATCTGTATCGTTACTGCAGTTGCGATACAAGGCGCTCGTGACGTCGTTGACTGGTTCAAAATCATGAATGAACTGACGTCACATCAATCGTGTGAAAACTCAAAACGATATTCCAACGTATATTCTTGCGTACTATAAACAAATAGTTCCAAGGTTTTAACATTATTTGATTGCCTACCACCATGGGTAGTATGTTATAACATATCACAAATTAACTAATATGTATTTGTTCAGTACTTATTATAAATTATAAGTGTAAGAGATTGTGTCCATTGAATACAATTTCCGTTAGGCATATTCGCGTGAACTTGTAGGTTGTGAGAATTTAGCAAAGCCAGCTAATCGCGTGACACAGATACCTTTGCAGGTTGGGAGAATTTACTCAAGAAAGCTAATCGTCGGACACATATTCAACAGTTTTGGCATTTAAGAAAACTCATAAAATGTAATTTGTGTGGTGGATTCTGTCACACCAATGGTAGATAAATGTGTTATATACACAATGTGTTTGTAACGATTCATGTATCGCGACTCGGGGCTAGTTTCCGTGTCAATATAGCGACTCGGCGACCAAGGTCGCCTCGTCGCTATATGGCCACGAAAACTTGCCTCGCCGCGATACATGAATCGATACAAATACATTGTGTATATAACACATATATATATCAGAGTCACCGTAGTCATACCTGTAAGACGAGGATTGTGTTATCAACTGATACGAACGACCGATCATCCAAAAAACGCGTAATAAGGATACACCGGCATTGTCTTGTCGTTGCAAAAGAACGAACGTGTTTTGTGTACAATACACACTCTTTGTACATCTCACCGAAAGACTTTGAGGAACTGCAAGTATAATTAGATAAGTGGATGTTTCCGTTTCCACGCAGCTAATTGCGTAACGAGTGATGGCGAAAATACGAGCCATATAAACTAGGTCATAACGTGAAAAACATCAAAGGAACAAATTATAATCAAAGATTGTAGAGGATAAAAAACGACATTGACTGACATTGATGCTCCAATCGACAGCACGCCGACATTAGGGTGAGATATTAATGGAGACATGTAACGAGAGCCGAATACACATCTGAACGAACGATGAAACACTTTATCAGGGAATAATCATACCACACGTAGGGAACCGCCTTGGAAATACCAGTACACGAGATATATATAGATCATAACATAAATTTATACTCTGGCTACACCGGTAGGTTTCGTGTCGCACCAGTTCAAATACCTGGAAATCTTTGAAGATCTGACCAGGTTTGACGAGGAGCTGTATAATTGAAAAAAATAACGCCGGTAATACCTGTTTCTTTATACTGTATTTCACATTATAGGAAAGATAGTTCACACGATTGCATGATTTAGGCAACTTTTTAAAAGCAGATTTCGCTCTGCGTCGCTTACAATCATGATATTTCCCGGGTAATCAATTCAATGTTTAACATTAAGTCCCCCCCCCCCCCCCGTGTTATAAAGTCCCTGTCAGAACAGGCCCTGAGGCCTAAACATAACACATTTCACAGGGTTTGAACGGGTGGATATAATCTCTACGGGTGTGGCCAGAGTACAGATTCATGGCATGATATACAAAATCTATAGAGATAAGATCATATTTAGAGTCGGGCATCTATTATAGTAGATCATAGTATGTACCAGGGCTGTAGGACATTGGAAAAAGCGGTATAACATTCCAACAATACAGATCACATAGAAGAGACATGTTACAATTTTGCAAACTATTCGAAACATAAGAGTATGGAGTCCACAGACTTACCTAAAAATGCACCGAACACAGACAAAGAGGTCATGACTTTAAACTCTATCTGGAGGGTTCAAATGTCAGCAGAAGAAAGTGCGCATTATGGTGAATTATTGGGCAGACAAGAAAGTGGCAAACGTGTTGCATGCAAGCGGCGAAGAAAGTTTTTTTTATAACCTGTTAAAAACCGAACCACTAAATCATAGCAACCTTAAGTTGTCTTTGAGACCTCTTATATAGAATATCGGACCTAAATTCCAGCGTTATAGATCAGAAGGGGGTTGGACCGTTCTTGCTATGCTGATTACATAAATGCGGGGTCGTAACCGGAGGACCTATATGTTTGCTGAGGGGGTCTCAATTTTGAATTTCCAATGCACCATATTGAAGACTAAAATCCCTGAGCAGAACTGATATAACACACTCACTCTTGGGTTGGAATTTTCCTCAAACTCTCCTTTCAAATATCAGACAATTCCAATCACATACCACCCAAAAGCATGTTGCACATTTTCCAGTTGATGGCAATTTCAATATAAGTATTGCTTAAAATTTGAAATTTTCCAATTGACACCTCAAAATTTCTAATAAAAGGACAATTCCAACAACATTCCAACAACATTTACAGCTGATGGACATTTCAGTATAACAGTTTTGCCTAAAATTGAAAACTTATTTTCTAGAATGATTATTGGTGGCATTTAATGTTTCAGAACAATTTTAATCTATTTTAAGTCATATATGTTGTTGCTTCGGACATGACAGTTTGACAGATTTGAAGATTGGGTGAATTATTCGGTATGCAGTCAAGACAGTGGTAATCGTACTACATAACTTAAATGTATAATATGCGCGTTTAACCCCCATGAAGAATCTAATTAAAACCCATGTAGTCACCGAATAAAGTTATTAAACTTACGAGTACTTACCCTATATCGGAAAAAAACCTGTTCAAACAAAACCACTCACTAACAACCTAGAGTTGTCTTTGAGACCTCATATGGAATATCGGTCATAAATTCCAGCACTGCAGATCACAAGAGAGATTGGAGAGGGAGTTCTCGCTACGTTGAACACGTCAAGATGCTATCACGCAAGGGTAAACGGGAAGTTCCCGGTGATAGCACTAGGTGCCACAAGAGTGAGATAGAGTTAGTGCACTCCACCAATAAGATCAATAAATCGGACAGAGCGTCATATAATCAAGGGCCTGACTCTCATGAGAGGGCGATGATGTCACAGTCGCTTCCTCAATCAGCGTTTGTCATGGAATTGGTGGCTTTGCTAAAAATTTCTCACCTTTTCGTTTAAAGGTACTTAATCCGAATTAACGCTCCTAAATTACTATTTCTTTGGCTTCTGGGGTAAAAAATATTTGATTCGAGTCGAGGAATCTACCCATCAAAGGCTCGGAGTGAACAGATATCGATGTTTGAAATCTATTTTAATTTTTAAGTGGCCCAGTAAACAGTCGACGACAGGAATTTCTCTGACCAAATTGCGGATGAAGATGGATAACTCCAAAATCAAGTGGCCTTTTTGTGTAAGATATTTGACAAACCGGCAAAATTTCGTTGACCAAAATGTTGATTAATAACAGGTTTTGGCCAACTTTTGGGCAATTTTATACGAAAGTTGACTGTAGTTAGCATTGTTTTTGGGCAATTGGTTGATTCTGATAACTGAAGCGGCATTTAAAAAAATGTTGTTGTTGTAGTTGGAATCTGATGATATGGGGACCATCGAATCGGATTGAGTACCGTTAAGCATACTTTATTCCAACACAAAGAAAACATACAGATACATAAAACATAACAAATTGAGGGTAGTTGACATAAAATTGTTGGTGTATGTTATCGGAGATTTGCAGGCATGTTATATCGGTTGGAAACTGAGACGACAGTAAGCTATAAGCGTTTTTTGTCGTTCCGCCCAATTAGAAAGATGATTCCCAATATTCTTAAAATGGCAATATGTATACAAGATATTGGTACTATGCTGTCTCATGAATACCCCACTCAGACAGCATGGGACCAATATCTTGTATCTGGTCGTTGGTATTTGATTGGGTATTTAGTGGCTGATTGATTATATGTTCGTTATACTGTATTGAAATTGTTTGATATATGTAGATGTGACGTCGGGAGTGTGGAGAGTATATGATGGGTTATAAAGAACTGTGGCGGAGGAGAGGAATAGCGTGTGCGAGAGAGAGAGAGAGAGAGAGAGAGAGAGAGAGAGAGAGAGAGAGAGAGAGAGAGAGAGAGAGAGAGAGAGAGAGAACTTCTGTGCCCACTTTGCATCTTTTCAGTTTGATCATACTATGGATCTCTACTCTGGCTAATGCCGTATATATAGATCATATTCCACCAGTACAAAACCTGGGAACTTTTTGGTCTTGACAGGGAACCTTATATAAAGTCGAAAAAATAACGCGCGAATATATTTCTTAGTTGTTATATGTTCCTTAATAATGTACTTCACTATACACATATGTAGGTGAATGTTCCAAATCAAAATTGCATGTTTTTCTCTGACTTTTGGGAGCCAATATCGCAATAAACACCGAATTAATCACCCACAATTGTATAAGCGACGCAAAGCAAATCGCTCACAAATTCACTTAAATCGTGATATTTCGACTTGGGACCTTCGCCTACAGTGAAGTACATTATAAAGAACAGATAATAACTAAGACATCTATTCCCCGCGTTATTTTTCGACTTTATAAGGTTCCCTGTCAAAACTTCAAAAAGATCCAAGGTTTTGTACTGGTGGAATATGATCTCTTACGGGCGTTAGCCAGAGTAGAGATTCTTGGCATGATCTACTTTTCAGTTACTGTTAGCTACCAAAGGCATCGAGTTAACAAGCTCATAAGAGGAAATTAAAAGAAATATATGAGAACACTAAATTAAATCAATAAACGGTAGTTATGAAATTAGCATTTCGTTGATAGTTTATTAGTTAAAAGATGTACATGTAGCTTAATGACTGGCACATTTTAATTGTTTCATGGCTATTGATATCGAAAACAGACACCTTAGTGTACAACACCTTAGTGTAGAGCTGGCCGATATCTACATGCAGATCATTGAATCTCTAATCTGGCTGTTGGTGTAGCCAGGGTAGAGATCCATGGCATGATCTAGCCCATTTCAATAACAATTATAGTCGTGTCATATTTTTCTTTCACGAATATACATTTTCAAATTAAACGACAAAACCTACTTTCGCCAGGAATATTTTTTTCTTCCAATTATATCCACACAATAAAGCATACATTGACAAAAACTGTGAAGCAATAAGTCTGAATATTCTATTTATATTAGTTTCGTAGCGTATAGCGTAACTATGTTGCACCGGATTACGTTACGAACATGATCATCATTCTTCGGGAATTCAAGATGGCCGCCTGAGTTCGAAAATTAGGAAATGTCTGCGATTAAATACGACAGGTGATTTTTCACCCACTGACCGACGCGCGAAGCTCGTCCAGTGGGTGTCTATAATCGTAGAACTTGTGCGTTTCTGCTGAATTGAACTAGTGCCTATGCGTTTCTGCTGAATTGAACTAGTGCCTATGCGTTTCTGCTGAGCTGCACTGACGTTTGATCGCAAAATAAAATTATAATCATTATCAAAGCACACGTTTGGATAACACCGCCATAAACAGTGACATATTATGATGTTGAGCTCGTATCGTCAATAAAATTATAGTTATAACTTATAAAACTAAGAATTACTGCTAAAGTATTTCTACCAATTGGATAACTAGATTCGTGTTGAGCTGGAACTTGAGAAATTTCAATTTCAACCAATTGAAATGCCGTTGAAAACCGAAGGGTTAAGCGATTATCGCAATATAGGATATGGGAACACCGTGTGCGTAACGTAACTATCACAAGTATAACGTACTCTGATAACAACTTATCGCCAAATTCATGCTTCAAACAGTTTAAACATGTCATCTTCAGCTTCTTTTATTTTATTTTTATGAAAATGAATAATAAATGGGGTGATAAATATGTATAACATGTATATAACGACAAAAAGAGTAAAATTAGCCATTTTCCCGTGAAACTTAGGATAGGCAAGCCAGGTACAAAAATTGGTGAAATATGAGTACGAACGTCAAAGTGTTCCCCTGTCGTATTGCGATAATTGCCAACCGTCACTGCGAAGCGAAGCCTCCTGTGGCGATTATGAATTAATTCATTTCGGCTGTTCAATCTTCTAAGCTATTAAAACTTTCTTGGATATCCTGGAAGGTGTTTTGGGAGGATTGTTCTGATATATAAATGTTGGATTAACCTTCCAAAAAGATGAGTTTGACGCCTGCATTTCTTGGCATGAATATTAAGTTAACCGTTAACGAACGCTCGTCTGCAAGTACAGTCATTGCGAGTCGGCGTGTTTTTGTGAAAATGTCACAAGATTTCTCCACTCGATTATCTTAAAATGCACCCTAATCGGTCAAATTCTTTTGATAATTCTATCTAAATACATCTTAGCTACTATTCGGATCTGCTGTCCCGGTCTAAAAAGGGATATTTTGACCAAAACGACTATTGACAAAACTTTGTTTACAAATTGAGCGCACTCGATCATCGATGACCCGTCCGCGAAAACAAATTCAATTTCTTCCATCTAAAACATAAAGTCATAATTACGCGTTGGACTCTGTCATTTTACAAATGTATGAGTATTACACACATACACACAAAGTCTCATCTCAAAATTTTTAAAAATGACAGTTTTATCGACGTAAATCGATTTTAATGGGAAATCCTGTGTTAAATTTTATCATCGAAAAAAATTCATTTCTTCCACCTTAAAAATAATTACGTGCTGTACCCTGTCATGTTAAGAATATATAAGTATTACACACAAACACACGAAGTTTCAGCTCAAAATTTTGAAAAATGACAGTTTTATCAACATAAAATGCCATGTTAACTAAATTTTAGGGCCCTGCAAATGTTTTCTGAGCTGTTCCATATTGGGCACTAGAGTCCATATTTGACCGGTTACACCTCATAATTCTGCGACACTACAGTCGCGTTACTTTATACGTCAACATTGGTCATTATCACCCGACAAATTTATTTTGGTCTATCGTATCAACCCCTCAGTATTTTCTCCCGCGTAGCCTGACTAAGTGTCAACATTGGTCTTTATCGCTCCACTTATATATCTTTATTGCCTCCTCGTGGGAGAGTAGATATTTACATGAGTTATAATACATATATAAATATACAGTTTAACTAGATTTGTAACACGATTTCTGTGATAGTCCATGCATTATCAGAATCATTTATATAGCAATCTGACACACACAAGAATACATGTTCGTGTATTTATGAACAGCGCTGGAAAACATGGTCCGAATTGGTGTTTGTGATCATATTACATATATATAGCAAGAATACACTTGTGGCTATGATCACCAAGTCTAAAACATCGTAGATATGTTCGGAGAGCGACGGCATGTGACCTCCGAGGAAAACTGACATAAGATCTGTTGGTGCGAGGAACAGATACACATCGATCCCGTGTTTATTTAGTATCATTTCCCAGTGCTGATCAAATAAATGTATCACTGTGGCCGACCTGCAAGACCAAAACACATGGTATAACTCGTGGTTGTAATCCGTGTCAACATTGGTCATTATCACCCGACAAATTTATTTTGGTCTATCGTATCAACCCCTCAGTATTTTCTCCCGCGTAGCCTGACTAAGTGTCAACATTGGTCTTTATCGCTCCACTAATTTGTATCGTTTCATCGGTATGAATTCCATATCCAATTATTATTATCCACATATAACCAACCCAACCTCTAATCCCGGTCCAATTTATTTATTTCTTTCATCGGTATAGTCACGTTACGTAATATTTTATCGCGTGATACTTGTACTTATATATCTATGGTATTACTATAGATAATTTCAGACCCCACCCCCCAATTTTATATCATTGCTGCTTTAGTACAGTCGCGACGCATTACATGGCAACATCGCTCCACTAATTTATGTCAGTTCATTGGTACAAACCCCTTTTTCTCTGAGTCCATATAACCAACCCAACATCTTAGAGAAGTCCATAAATAACTATTCTGGCACAATATAGAGATGACTAAGATTCTGACACCCCCTATTTTATAGCCTTGTTGCAACAGTAGAGTTGAGATGCATAATATGTCAACATTGGTCGTTATCGCTCTAGAAATTTATATCGGTTCAACCCTTAGTTCCCTGTATCGCCCACCCCTCCCTCAATTTATTTTTTCATTTGTATTATAGTCTCGTCATGTACACATTTTATCTGTTGTAACTTTTGCTTCAACGCGTCGAGTTCCACTGCAGACAATACAAAACTGACAACATTTTGAAATGTAAGCAGGCTTCAAAATCATCTTATCCAAGAAAAACTCTGGTTACATCAGGTTACATAAGAAATGTGTGTATAAGGTGTACGAGCATTTGTTGCGTTAAAAACCAAAGGTCCCAAGTCAAGGTCCAAATCCCCAAACACACTGATGTGAGGTTTAACTCCATCTACATACAGTAATGTCCAAAGTAATTGATCACTTAACCACAGCAAAATAATGGGTATTTTTTCATGATTTTAAATCCTGAAAAATTACCCATAATTATGCTGTGGTTAAGTGGTCAATTACTTTGGGCATTACTGTAACCAATATAAGGATTTGAGGTTTAACGATAACTCAATCCTCATACAGTAATGTTCAAAGTAATTGACCACTTAACCACAACAGAATAATGGGTAATTTGTCAGGATTTTAAATGCTGAAAAAATACCCATAATTCTGCTGTGGTTAAGTGGTCAATTACTTTGGGCATTACTGTAACCAATATAAGGATCTGAGGTTTAATGATAACTCAATCCTCATACAGTAATGTCCAAAGTAATTGACCACTTAACCACAGCAGAATTATTGGTAATTTTTCAGGATTTTAAATCCTGAAAAATCACCAATAATTCTGAGGTGGTTAAGTGGTCAATTAATTTGGGCATTACTGTATCCAATATAAGGATGTGAGGTTTAATGAGAACTCCATCCACATAACTAATAGATATGTGTGAAAATTAAACCAAAATAAATAAATTCCATGATGGCGTCCAATATGGACTGCCTGATTCTGCTCCAAAACATGTATATTTAATATATGGATGTTTATCGGGGCAAAACCGATTATTTCAATGATATTTTCATTAACTGGGATCCAAAACCCGACCTACGGGAGTGCGCTTAGCGCGCGACTGTATCTTAAGCATATGTGCATATTTAATAAGCCAACAATTGGAATCCCAACAGAGAAGATTGGCGGGGGTCCCTTGCGCTTAAACATCGTTGATGATCTCTATGGGAAACCACAGTGACATTTAATAGAGAATTTTGATTAACTGAAAAATAACTTAAGGATCTCTAATTAGGGCTGCACGGTAATGAACAAAAAACCGAATAACTAATTGCGCTCAAGCCCAATAACAAAATTCCTTAAGTTATTGTGCTTAAGCAAAGTTAGAGATACCTTATTGCGCTTAAGCACAATATGATATTCCTGTGCAATAATGAATATTCTTATGACACATTCCTTATTACACATAAGCGAAATTACATCCATATTGCACTTAAGCGCAATTAATATCTATCTCATTAGATCGCCCTTGTGCAAATAGTAGAATAATCCTATATTTGTTCCACCCATTGTACCATGGGAATGGACTACACCACCTGAATTATAGGGAGTTTATGTACACTGTATAATATATTCCTTATTGAGTTTTATTATCTAAGCGCAATATTAAAATTCCATCATTGCACTTAAACACAGTTAATTACTTCCACATTGCGCTTAAGCACAATAGAGATTCCCATATTGCGCTTAAGTGCAATTAGCTCTTATTGCGCTTAATTGTTATAATTGTATTGTAACTATTGTTTTGTCCTTTAATATTTCCCATACATCATGTACACATATATTATGCTAGAAAAGTAGTACTATTGTTACTAATAGTACTCGTAGTAGTTAATACCACCTGACTGTCAATATTCTATCATGGTTAGTTTCAAAATCATAACGTTAATTGTTATTACTATTTGTGTGTAGTGTACATGTACATCAGTCATCAATTAACAAACTTAAGCAGGGCCTGGTTGAATATCTACCATATATGGTGGGTTATTCCCATCTACGAGCTGTTGATGTCATTGAGACATTCAATGTTATTTTGCTACTTTGCATGCGAACTAGTAGACCCTCCAATAGCTTATCATTGCCACTCGGGACAGTGGGTATTTTTCCTCAATTAATTGAATTCCTTGTTTTGATGACTTTTTGTACAGTGCGACCCCCCCCCCCCCGTGAGTTTGATATATATATTTTTTTAATACGTTTTGCGTTTTGAAATAGGGTGTGTTTGTTAGTTGCCCGTTATTTCGTAACATCTATAACGCTATAATATTATATTTCAATTGGTATAAAACACTTGCCCGATGATATTGAAATCCCAATGATAATTTAACGAAATAACGGAAACTATTTAATTTTCTGGATAGAAACAACAAGAAAATTAACAAGTTTCGACCAGAAAAGAGTTATCGGAAATTTCGAAAACAAAAACAGTTCGTTTATCATCTGCTAATCTAAATTAAAGGCCCATTTAATTTTCGAACCCCCCAGATCACATATATAACATATTTTCCATATTATATACCATTTGAAAGAGTAAGCTCCAAAATATTGTAATATCAATTATCCGGTGTAATAAACTGTGAACATGTTGTTTTTGTTGTGTTACCTACTTGTTTTTGTGCTTCATCTGAATTGTAGTGCAAAGTGTATTAGTTTCAATGAAGGGGGAATAACTCTACATCTTAAAGATATAGTTATTCCCCTTCCATTGAAAATATGTTTTCAGTTTAAATTATGTTACATTCTGTGAGTAATAACGGGGAAAATCTTTCTATGATTTCAGCTGTGTTTTTTTTATTTCTCTATGGGCATCTTCGGAGACACAGACGTTTAAAATGGTGATGAATTATAGTATTATATTCATATTTTATAGCATATATTGTTATTAAAACCGTATATCAAGGCTCTATAAACAAAATAATCGGCGTTGCAATGATATTGACGAATGCATACGAATTTTCACCCGGCGAGGCAATCGATAAGTTGGATACTTGCCTTATTTTGTGTCGAACTTGGTGAAAATAATTTCATTTACGGTACGGAGGATGCCGATGATTGTTGAGCGGAAGTGCGTGGGCGGTTGTGCCTGACCTCAAATATGGGGCTGTTTGTTGTCAGGGTTCCGGACTATATTTATATAAGCTCATATATAAGATCAAGATGACGTAGAATTCCGTGAGAGGGTTAAGGAGATCAAGTGACATATGCTAAATGAACATCTGCATGCGAATCTCCCCAACAAAAGTTACAGAGTTGCAATTATTTCTGGGTGTGACTCTGTGCGGTATTGAAAACAATACATATTTATCGGGCGGGTAGGCTTGAAATTTGTTCCATTAGAAGGGTCGTGTATTTATTTTTCAAAAGTAGATCAAAAATAAATTTATATAAAAAATTTACAAATTACCAAGCCCAACCACCAGGTAAATGCTATGCATGTTTACTAATATTACTTAATTGGTTCACAGATAACTGCTTCATATATAAATTTTGCTTCGGAGATTTGCATGGAAATCCCCTTTCAAAATGTGTCACTTGACCTCCCTATTAAGGTGGCGGTAATGGAAACAACAGGTATTTATCTGGCGGTTCCGCTTGGTAAATTATAAAATTTGGTAATAAATATATTTTTAAGAATTTTTTTCTGGAAATACTTCGCTTGACCTACATTTGAAAAAATCAATATAAAATTCAAAAATAAATACACCAACATTATAATGGAACAAGTTCTAAGCGGACCTGCCAGATAAATACCTGTTGTTTCCTATACCACATGAAATTACACTCAGACGTATGTGGAACTTTGTAACTTTTGCTCCGCAGATTTGCATGGAATTCCCCATTCAAAATTGGTCACTTGACCTCCCTATTGATCGATCTGTTGTTGTGAAATTCGGTTTCTAATCAATGGGAGATAATTCAATCGGAAGTGGCCGGAGCGGGAGCGGCGATAAGTTTGTACCGGAAAGTGAACCGGAACTCTCGGCTCGAGAAGAAGTGACGAGATCGACAAAAGAGAACTAAAAGAGAAACCAAATTGAACACATCGTTATTTTATTGCTGTTGCTATTTTTATTATTATCTGATACCATCTTCACGTTTCTGCATATATATATATATATATATATTGGTGAGTATAAACCTTATTATCTTGTGCATGTATTAATATAACTTGTACTTATATTGCATACCAAATTTCCCTTCATTGGCGGCGTTGCAAACTTATTTTCGTTATTCGCGGGGAAAACCTCAATTGTTTTTCTGTTGTCCTCCATTACCACGTGGTCGTGAACGCGGTCGTACTTCGTATATTTTTCGTATTTCGTATAACTTTGTTTGCATTGTTAATAAATAGCATTACATTGTGTGTTGATGATATTAATCATTAGAATTTAGTATTTACAGGTTGTATTAGGAAGATTCTGCTGTTGAGAAAAAGCTCCTTTTCAACGAAGTTTCAAGTCGATTGTTTTGTGGGAAATTTTCTTTTTATTTATGACATAGAACCATTGTGTGTTGTTTTTTTTTACTGGGTATTACACACCTACAACTGTGATTGTTTTCCCCGGAGAAATCCATTTTTTGTAATGCGTAGAATGTCATGATTCTACTTTGCCAGTTATTTGCATGTTTCTGAATCTATTGACACTTTTACATCGTTTCGCATTCACGTGCACGGATAGTGTTATTCAGGCGAGTCAGCATATGCAGTATTCTGTTTTGCAGAAACATCAAGGTTCTATTTGGTGAGAAGGGGAAGGGAATGAATATAAAATGTTCAGAGCAGAATTTCCTTTTCACAAATTAGAACAAGTGTCGGTTATCGACTTTACTATGCAAAATACGGTTACAGTGGCGACTGGGAATCGACATCTAGTAGGTTCAAATGAAAATGACTGGGGCTGCCACAGAAGTGACGCGTCCATCCGGTCCAGTCAGTTTTGGCGACAGTGTCCAATCCAAACTCCATGCAGCGCCCTCTACGTTAGCACTGCGATATAGCACTGCCACAAGGATGATACTTTGCGGACCGATACATCTATTTTTACATATCATCGGAACTATATTTAGTCACCTATTATCTTATTTTGACCACCAAAAGTTTGCAATAATGGTAATTCTTTCGGTATTGATAAGAACAATATAGACTGAGCCAGATATAGACAATTTTAATCCTCAAACATAAGAACTAAGAACGTGTAAGAAATCCTTAACAAATGTCGTTATGGCAGTGATATCTCAGCGGAGCGATGGGAGATAACTCTGCCTGGAGTTTGTGTCCAATCTTCAACAGTGGCCACCCACAGTACGTGGCAAGCCACTCGGGATTTACAAGCCTCGAGTAGGGGTGATACTGATGAATATTTCGTCTACGATAGGGCAATGTACATGTGCCATATATACTAGAACACCGACAGATAGTCACATGATAGTTACTGAGACAAATTCAAATAGTTCAATTGGACATAGCGAATTTGGATCAGTTTTCACAATCGACGACACAACGAAACTCAACGAAAGTTCTTTTGTTTCAGTTACCGAAACTAAACTGGGGGTATATCCCGGGAGAAAACCAGTTCGGATGTTGTTACTGAACATTCAACGGTGATTGTTTCGCCACCCGATTGGTGGAAACATCAGATTATGATTGATTTCAAAAGCGCTAATAATCCACAATGTAAAGGTTTAAGCGTGGAAACTACAATATTTGATCGAGGTCGGTTACCAGACATCATGGAATATGAAAGAAAACATCTGGGGAGCACAGTGCACTCGATATGTTGGTTAATTCGTTTTAAATAAAGGGTAACCAAAATTCTGGCATTCCACTCTTCACACAGATCGTTCGATGTTCCTGAGATATTCGAAATTCGGCTTGACTTGAAACATATTTTATTTGCATAATATACAAAATGGATTGGGGCACAAGAATACCAAATTTCACTTCACTGTGTTCAAAGTAGGTTAACCACGATGGCCGCTAAAGTAGGTCAAGGGAAAGCCTTGAGTGACGATAGTCCGCGCACCGAGCGACCAGTGTGACATAAATTTTGTTGTAAGATCGATAGGGTTAGCTATTTTCTTATTGGGGTCTTCATATTGAAGGTTCTTTATAACCAGTTTGATTGGCATTGTGAGGCTTTTTACTTCCGATTCGGAAGCCGAGTCCCCGTTTGAGGGCTTCATTGAGACTCCAGCAATACTAGTGATTCCGCGAGACAATCCTGGACCTAAAGATCATGCAATGAATATATATACTATAGCTATGCCCGTAGAGATCATATTACACCAATATAAAACCTGGGCAGTGCAGGTAATATATTTCTAGTCATAGATATAGATTCATAATCAATGTTGACCGATGCAAAATTAATGTTCTATTTTAATTTAATAGTATTCATTGTTCAACTAATATCTAATAACACACAATTAGTAAGATTCGCGCATATTCAATAAACGTACACTCCGTTTCAATAGCCATATTTTCTTAATCAATAAAGATATTTCAAACCAATAGACGATTTTTCACAAACAATGATTATCGTTATAAAACTAATATACCTTATTGTCATTCTTATATTTAAAAGATATAAATTATCACCAATGCAAAATTAATGACGTTCTTTCAATTCAATATCTAATTGCGCAATCTACTATTTCCGGTCAAACCAATGATTAGGAATTCTAAATCAATGATTAAAACGTGAAAGAACGCTAGGGGTCTCTGATGGCGATGTTTGAAAAAACTGTATTCATGTGACATCAGAAATATATAAATAAACATGGGAATTCCCAATGTCATGTCGGTGTGACGATTTGCAGTAGTTCACTCGCTGCAAATAAAACGACGATAAATATTCACTATGGTCCACTATAACACAGTGGAGTAGATTAAATAAAAATTTCAAGACCATTATTAATTTGTCTGACTAAAGCATGAAACTTTGCACATATGCGGACATATGTACATATTTACATACGTATTGGTATTATATATGGAGTCACGCTGGAATTTCAATTTAACCACTCTTTTGAGGGGTTTTTCCAAATTTAAAGAGTGTTTCGTGGTTATATAATTTACTAAATGTCGCAAGTAATCTTACCATGAAATATACGATTTAAAATTAGGCATATTCAGTACGTATGACTCTGAGAGATATAATTCCACATTTTTAGGGTAAAATTGGAACTCTCCGCCCAAGATGGTCGTCAAAATGACAGCTGAAAGAGGGAATTTGACGTTTTTTCGCTAATATCTTCTAGATCAGGTTCTGCTGTATGGAACTGGTTCGGAAATGTGACTTCATTTTGTATTGCTCATGTTAAGAGATAATTGGAGCAATGAATATATGTCATTCGTATGATCCAAGTCCGTCCCGATCCCTCAATAATTCGATTATACATAACTCGGTATGAAATTTAACCAAATATCACCATTATGAATCTAGTCATATTTTAACAAGAATTTGACAGAACTTTGCAAATTATGACATACAATTACTTATGAATTTTTGCGCTTAAGTGCAAATATTTTACGTTTAATCACAAATCATTTGCGCTTAAGTGGAAATAGAAATTAATGCATTGATCTCCCTGAATTAATTTTAAAGGTACTCAATCCGTTAAAACTCCTCTCAATTACTATTTCAATGGCTTCGGGGGTCAAACATATTTGATTCGAGTCGAGGAAGCCACCCATCAAAGCTCAGATATTTTAGATATCGATTTTAGAAATCTATTAGTTTTCATTATCGGGAATACTTTCTGGCCCAAAACACAGTCAAATTTGCGTTATTATTACCACTTGATTTTAGAGTTATCCATCCTTGTCTGTTTGAATAGTGTTTTGGTGTACACATCTCGAGCAGGTTACGGCAGTTGAAGGCAATTATTAGTACTCAGCTCGAGAAAATAACAAATGTCAAAAATCAATATCTAATAACTCTGAGCTTTGTTTGATGGGTTCCTCGACTCGAATCAAATATTTTTTACCCCAATAGCCAAAGAAATAGTAATATAGGACCCTCTGATCGGATTGTTGTTGTTGGAATCTGTTGAGATGGGGACCCTCTGATCGGATTGAGTACGTTTAAATGGCATAGGCCTAACACATCACTCCAGCAAGCCTGCAAATAGCGTGTCTGTTATTTGCAGAATGAGGTCCACAGAGGGTGAATTTAGTGATGCTACCCTGCATAGCGGGCTAGCATAACTAAATTCACCCTCTGGGGACATCATTCTGCTTAGGACTCATCTTCTGGGAAGTAACTATGGTATCAAATTAACATTGTTTTTAGTTACGTTTTCCCATCTGGGAAGTTTCTATATCCCCTAATTTGCAGAAGATAAAATCCATAATCGAGGCTCCAAATGGGTGAACATCACCAACTTCAACTGGGTAACTTCAATCTGATCCTAGGACTGCCATAGCAGTTGAGGGCCCTAAGCAGAATGAGGTCCCCAGAGGGTAAATTTAGTGATGCTAGCCCACTATGCGGTGTAGCGTCACTAAATTCACCCTCTGGGGACCTCATTCTGCAAATGACAGACACGCTATTTGCAGGCTTGCACTCAAGTCTATATAGGCCCATCATATTAGGGAAGCAATCCCCAGTGATCCCTAGATACTGGTACCTTTTATGACCATGGAAATGGTATAGATCTGTACAGGATATGTCTCTTTTATAAAATGTAATAGATCTCTGGGATGGAGACACAAATTCTTAGGGACAGGGATGCTGATAATATGAAAATATGTTTTTCCCCTATTTCTATTCAATAAGTACATGTACACCACGAGGAAAGCAAGCCCCCAGTAACCCCTAATTTCCCTTCTATGACCATGGAAATGGTATATATTTGTGCAGGAGATGTCCCTTTAATAAAATATACTAGAGCTCTGGGAATGAGGCACCAATTTTTGGGACACCAGAGACAGAGATGCATTTGACTTTTCAACTTTCGAGTCTGTATGGGCTACTACTATGGGCCCATAATAATATACTATGAGATGGACTCCATCATTCACAACCAGAGGGAAGTAAAGGAGTGTTAGGTATTTGCGCTTAATTGCAAATGATTTTCGCTTAAGCGCAAACAAATTGATAGACACATATTTGTGCTTAAGCGCAAATGACATTCGCTTACATGTAAGCCCCAATGATTTATGCTTAAGCGCAAATATTTGCGCTTAATATTTGTGCTGGAGTATAAATAAATAATAAATGTGAAAAGGGCCTCCCATAGTAAGAGGGGACTCTAAATTTCTTGAACATTGAAATTCCCTTTGTTCGAGAATGTGTACATGTTTATATTGAATATTCTCAGTAAATAATTATTCTGTGTGTTTCAAAAGAAATCAGAATGAATTGTTATTGTTTTTAAGTATTGGTTATAGATAACAGTTAATTAGATTGACTCCCCTCTTCCCAGATGCATCCTTACTGTGGAAGACCGATCGCCCGGCGATTCACCCAGGTCTGTTGGATGGCTCAAACGACTTTTCCTACTATGGCCAGTTTGTATCCTTGATTTGAATGACACATTTAATTGTTCCGTATACCATGTTTTTGGTCATTTCACACCATATATTGGTATGTTTCGTTGATTCCCAAAAATGATGAATGGTCATTCGTACATGTATCTGAAAAATTATTTTAATCGTGTTTTAAACCCGACATTTACATGTTAACATATTTCTTTCTTTTTTTTTCGAAACAAAATGAACAAATTGAAATTGTCGCGACAAAGTTAAAGATGCATAATCCGAATTAACGCTTGAATATTACTATTTCCTTGGCTTCGGGATAAAACATATTTGATTTGAGTTGAGGAACCCACCCATCAAAGCTGAGAGTGATCAGATATCGATTTTTGAAATATATTATTTTTCACCATCGATAATTTTTAGTGTCCCAATAAAAAGTCGAAAGAGGACGGATGAAGATGGATAACTCAAAAAGCAAGTGGCTTTTGTTGTGTCAGATATTTGACAAACCCGCAAAATTTCATTGAACAAAATATTGATAAATAACAGGTTTTGGGCAATTGTATACTATATTTGACTGGTTAGCATTATTTTTGGGGCATTAATCGATTCTGGTAAACGAAGTGGCATTTCAAAAAATGGTGTTGTTGTTGATGAAATATGATGATATGGGAACCATCGAATCGGACTGAGTACCTTTAATGTCATTTAAAAAAAAATAATACCGGTATACTCAAAGGTACGAATTGTCGAAATGATACAGGAACTGGTATGAAATGTCCAGAACCCTGGTGCGAAACATCTCTATGTCAAACTTCCATGGTATGAAATGCCAGCAACATATTCATCCATTGCACATTATCATTTATTTCCAATGGCATGGATACGAGTCTCCCATTGGGGAGGGGGTCCACCTTGATACATGTATGTTCCGACAGCACCCCATTGGGAGGAAGTTTCTTACAGATGGCTACAGGGTACATGTATATCGGTCCAAAATTTGTTCGAAAATTATTAATTAGATATGACATATTTGCACGGTATGGCTTGTTATCAAACTCCATTTGTACTAAGGTGAATATCACTTCAATTTGCCCTAAATCGAGTAATATCATTTTACGACATCACTAATTAAGAGTAATACATGTATGATTTTATAACATCACGATCTGAGTAATACACGGTATGGCTTTGACATGGTGCAATTCTATTTCACTATTAGAATAGGCATAGATACCAATTTTTTGTGATGTCACTCATTAGAAAGAGTTGTCAACATTTCACTGTTACTAAGAGGCGAACTACCGTAATTAATAGATACATGTAGGGTATTACTTGGTTGGTTTGATATTATAGGCCTGGTCTCAGCCCTCAGTAGCCTCATATTAGCCTTCGACGTCAGGCTGGTTGTGATATGAGGTTACCTCAGGGTGATATAGGGCCTAATATCAAACCAATATCAAACCAACGATGTTGGCGCTGCTAGTCTACAGGGTCACTGTCTGGTCGTTCCCCTTGCCGAGGAGATATAAATGGGTACAGGACGTTTTGTATCGTCTTAAGTCATTTCGTACCATATTTTTGGTAGTTTCGTACCATATGTTTGGTAGTTTCGTACCTTATTGTTTGGTCGTTTCGTACCATGTAGGAAATCAATTGGTAATTTCGTACCATGTTACTACATGTATGTCACACCATATGGAAACAAATAAATGATTTTCTACAAAGTACGAAATAAAAAATAGTAACCAAACAATCCGGTACCGTACCGGTATGTAAAACCAAAAATTATGGTATGGATTACTATGGAACGACCATGGTTATGGTATCGAATACTGAAATAATGAAGAAGTCACTGCAGTTGTATATATCATTTATGTGGTCACAATATATGCATGTATAATGCAACCTGTAAGTTGACATGACCTCTGTTCTAGTTGGCTTATGATTGAGTTCTGAAGTGCTCTTCGCATTGTCAGGTTTACTTGATCAATATTCCAGCAATGTTCAGAATCCTATTCCACGACGCTCGTATGAAACGTCTAGAAAATAGAATCCATATTTAATAAATCCTTCAGACATTCAGTATTACCGATCGCCCGAATCAACATCTGACTGTTCGAAGCGGTTCCACTCAATGGTTGTTTTCAGAAGAAGTCGTCGCAATGTACAGTGCTAGTACGCACCACGTAGTAGATCGAACGATTATCTTACGGTATTAGAGATGCTGTTGTTGTTATTGTTGACATAATCATATTCATACTGCTGTTGTTAGTACTTGTCACACACATCCTAAGTTCTCCACCGGATTTTGACAGACAATCCCTGCAACACCGGGAACAGTGATAATCACAGTAATACTGACAGTGAATGAGTTATAGATACTGACAGTGATACATCAACATCATACAGTCCTCAAATTCGGTTGCTTAATTCAGATCTTCGTCGGCATTCTGGGTCAATATTAAAAACAAGCTCTCAAATGCATCTTCGGTATCTGCTACAGGTACAGGATATAGTCCACAGTCCGTATATCATCGCAGTTTTCATGTTCAGGGTCACTTTCTGACGCGAAAATGTTCGAGAACATGCATTTTTTTTTTGGCAACGGGGATATCCCATGTTGACGTCACGGATTTTGCAATTAGGTGATTCCAGCAAGATTTGTGGCGCCCCTAGCGTTAATTTAAGATTGGTGGCGCCCCTAGCGTTCATAAGTTTTTAAACGGAAGCTATTAATTCTGTAGACTCGTCCATTAATTCTGCATTTTTAGTCATTGGTTTCACCGGAAATAGTTGATTCCGCTATTAGATATTGATTCGAATACGAACGTTATTAATTGCCGTGCATTGGTGATAATTTATATCTTTTAAATATAAGAATCACAATAAGGTCTATTAGTTTTATAACGATAATCATTGATCGTGGGAAATCGTCTATTGGTTTGAAATATCTTTATTGATTAAGAAAATATGGCTATTGAAACGGAATGTACGTTTATTGAATATGCGCGAATCTTACTAATTGTGAGTTGTTAGATATTAGTTGAACAATGAATATTATTAAATTAAAATAGAACATTAATTTTGCATCGGTCAACATTGATTATGAATCTATATCTATTAAAACGGAACTGTCTCTTATTGAATCCAAGAACGAGTATTGGTTTGGAAATGGAGTACATTGGTTTGAAAATAGAGACTATTGTTTTCACAAACCACCATTAACTTTTATTTCATGTAATTTCCGACCGAATGGCCGCCCATAGTGAACGAAGGTCCCAACTCGAAATTGCTCGATTTAAGGAGGAGGTCAAGTGACCAATTTTGAATGGGCATTTCCATGCAAATCTCCGCAGCAAAAGTTACAGAGTTGCAAATATTTCTGGGCGTGACTTTGTGCGGTATTGAAAACAATACATAAATTTTTTTTTTATCTGGCTTGGAATATATTCCATTAGAAAGTTGGTGTATTAAAACAAAAATTATATTGATTTTTTAAAACTAGGTCAAGTGTTGTAATACCAGTAAAAAAAAATAGCAAAATGGTCAATTTACCAAGGGCAGCCGCCAGTTAAATGTTATGTCTGTTTAATGATATGGTTGCTTTTGTACTCGGATATAACTTTTGCTGCGGAGATTTGCATGAAATTCCCATTCAAAATTTGTCACTTGACCTCCCCTTAAAGGGGTACTGTACCCAAGATGTTGTTGTTGGTTTCTATAATCCCCGAGTCGGAGAATAATGTAACAACTTTTCCATTTTTTGAAAGTTTGTTGAGTACGAAGTATTGTTACGGATGGCAAATTTACCGGAATGCAAAAATACAAATTGTCGTTGTCGGGTAATTTTTGTAAAGTTTTCAACCAAATGAATCAAATAAACATTATATTATATGGTTAGTAGTCCCATATACTCATTTAAGTTAGTGTACCGTCACTAGTCAATGAGTGGCTTGGGTTTTCTCCACGTATAAGCATAATGTTTCAAACGATCGTGTGTGCAATTGTTTTCCTAATCCAATATCCCTCAATTATAATTTGATTACGTTTTGTACACGGAAATTCGAATTTTAAGAGACGCCATTTTATGGCTGGAGCCATAAAATCAATTTATATTAAATTATTAACTTTTAAATTATTAAATTTTAAGATAGCCTATTAACCTGAGCGTTTACAGAATACATCTTCGACTCAAATTACTTATATTTCTATATAGTATCGATAATAGATCGTTGTTATCACCGGGAATTTATTGAAAATGGCGTACAGTACCCCTTTAAGTGACTCTTTGAGCAATTTTAATGTGCGTGGCTTACAATCATGGAAATTTTCCCCGTGTAATTAATTGAATGTTTATTGTGATATCAGCTCACAAAAGTCACACAAAGCATAGAATATCGAGCTGGGACCATCCCATACTGTGACGTAGTTTATTGAGGAATAAGTATTAACAAAGAAATATATTCCCTTCCTTGTTTGTAAAATGGTATAAAGTTCCATGTCAGAACAAGTCAAAACATCAAAAAGTTTCCAGGTTTTGTACTGGTGGAATATGGAGCGTATCCATGAAAAGTAGAGATTCATGGCATGATATCTATCCTGAATCTGGGCAAAGTGCCAATTGTAGAAATGTACTAAGCAATTACGTTAGGACGTGCCTGTCACCGCTCCAGGCGCACATAAGAAGGTGCTAGATTTGTCTGCCCGAACATCTATAGCACCTTCGTATATGTGGGTCCGGAGCGGAGACAGACAAATCCGAACGTAATTTCTTAGTAGCATTGGTAATTTGCTCATGTTCTGGTAAATCCTTTGACACTGCATGGGTGAGGCGAAATGAATTGCTCACATATGTGGACATGAAAAATTCCCATTGCAGTATAACTCTCTGAGGACAAGTATCTGAAATTAAATTACAAGGCTACATACATGTAGACATGCAATATGATAGCCCTTCTGTGTGGACTAGCAACAGGTCAAAGCGGGGACGTGGTTAGAGGGTCCCCATCGGGGTGTCCATGTGAAACTGCCAACTGCACACCACGCCTTGAATCAGACAAAACCAAACTTCCAGGGTTCGCATAATTCCATTTGCACTCACCCCCCCCCCCCCCCGGGTTGAAGTTTTCCAACAGTTTCTGGTACCTCAAGCTTTCCGACTGTTGCAAATTTCCAACCTGATCGACAGCCCCCTCTGGTTGGAATATCAGACAATGAGAACAATTTCAACTTATTGGTGGTATAATATTTCCAATTAATGTTGCACGCATGTAATTTCCAACTGTTGTATAGATATAACCAATTGCATCTATATTGAATTCAAAATGATGTAGGTTGACTGTTTTCGCATTTTCTCCATGTGGGTTGCGAGGCGATCGATTTGACTTCGAAATGTTCTTGGTTCACATATATATATATACCAAAGTCGTGTAAATGAAACATGGTACTTCATTTCACGCCATTCTTTCTTCTTTGTCAATGTATCGTAAACCAATTAACTTGCGCTCTATCCCTCTACCCCCTCTTAGAACATATTATTTTTCGGATCTAACATGTTATCCCCGTCTGCATAATTTACCATATGGTATCTATTCTGAATAATTTCTGATACCAAGTGTAACTTTCTTATATCGAGGAATAGACTTAATAAAAGCCGTTCAGCGTGGTTGTCTTATCCCCAGTTTTTGAACGTGTTGTTCGAAAATAAAATATTGTTTACACTAAATATTTGGCTTTTTTTTATTAATTGGAAAAAGTCAGTCTTACAGCCAACGCAAGTTAAAATATCTGGGCCCCATCATCAATACTAAATAAGTTTACTACCAGAAGACAAACTACAAACCATCGTATCGAAATGTCAACGATTATTTGAGAGATTCCGCTTGTAGCGTGTGTACGGAGTGTATACATGTATAGGGATTGTGAGTGTATATCCCTGGTAACTGCGTACTACGTAGATATTCACGTGTGTATCATGTGGGTGAGACCAGACATGGATAATGTTACTTTCAAATGCGTAATACACTATATAAGGGTCAATCCACACCGGACGCCAGCGCGCGATTATAACGGCCGTTTTCTGTCGTTACTTACAAATGTATAATACAAGTAGACGTAAAACCGCTCTGTATGCCTCGATTCACAAATGTTGATTGTAGTTACATGCGATTTTTAATCCAGCACGTGAATTTCCATGCTATATAAGTCGATATGAGTATTATCTTAGTTGAGTGATGTTACCTATAGCAATTAATCTACAAGCTTTTTGTCAATAAAACCAAGAAACTCCCCAATTCTAAGCAAAATTGTCATGTCTTGAAACAGCAACACTGTTGACAAATTCAGGCTATAAGTTAAGTTTTTTTTAATAATAATTTGTTATACACAATGTAACATATATGACACCGAACAATTAGGCGTTGTACTATATGTGATTATCAGTAAAGCGGACGTGGTACGGGGCAGGCGGTGCTTTGGTGTCTATCACCTCACACAACCCATGCATGTCCTAGTAAAATAATCATATTATTTGTCAACGCCATTCCTGAAATAAGGTTATTTCGAAATTTCAGACTGTAACAGAGACTGACATAGTTCAATTTTATAGTCAAAATTTGGCGTAAACTATAAGTGGATTCCAAGAGTAAAATATTTACCTACATATTCAACCAAATTTTCTCATGCAATGGTCATGTCGAACTATTAAATGAGGTTTGGTCAATAATCCATCTATGCAGAATCATAGAGTTAGAACATAATGTTTCAAAAATAGAATTATACCCCGTGTTTACAAGTAGAGAAAGTCGTACTCGCACAAGTCAGTCACTTATAGACAACAAACTTGTAGAATCACGTGACCTGTGCCGTTAGAGTGAAAATCACCCGCACACTCGCTGCATGGAAGCAGAATTTCTCTAATGTTGGCTCCTATCTTAACCCTTTAATGTGGTTCATGGCGGGAGCTGCGCTGGTGCAGCATTACATATACTGTACCAGTGCATTCTCTTATACAGTACTAGTCAGAAGAAGTGGTATATTGAGGCGCGCCTTTATTGCGATATTGAGCGCGCTTAATTTCTAAAAAGGCGCGATGATATCGCAATACCAAAATCTGTCGCGCTTATTATTGCGATATTGAGCGCAGAATATTGCGATATTAAGCGCACATTGTCGCAATATTGAGCGTGACAAAATTTCATACAGAACCGATAGTGTTTTATTTATATTTGATAAATACTGCATGTGCATATAGTGTACATATATAATTTACATCTATAATTATATACAAATCAAAAACATTGTCTCTATTTATGCCAAAATGGGTAGTTTCAAAATTTTAAGTTGCAATATTATGCGCGCGATATCGCAATATTAAGCGTGAAATATTGCAATATTAAGCGAAAAATATTGCAATAATATCGCAAGCGGCGCGTATATAAGCCTTTCCACTTGCAATATTATTGCGATATTGGGCGCGAAAATAGCGCGCTTAATATACCACTTATTTTGACTGATACTGTATGTGCACTCCCACAATGAGACTAGGAGACTCACCCCCCCCCCCGGAGCAGAAGAAATAATAATTTAGGTGTGCTAAATTGGACATGGGATCTTTAATTCAAGGCGACTGTTATTGTGATCTCGCTCGATACTATCACATTGACCCGTAGCAATAATTTCTCTCGCTACTCCCATCCCAAAATTCGATGATCTGTGGTCTGATATATACTGGTTTTAATGTTATATGGATAAGAAGTACTGTTTACATAGCCCGACTGTGTTACACTAAATCCTGTTCGGTGATTGGTCACCCGTTTCATACACCAATAACACAGACCGTAACACGAACACATCGTCACACATTGTTGACCTAATCAGACCTAATCACTAAAAGCTGTTAACAGAATAGTTTGGCGTGCTTATCCAAGTTCAGCCAAATTGCAGCCAGATATTTATATTGATCACGTTATCGTTGCTAAGTTCTTGGAAATCTTATATTGGTCTGACTTAATGTGCTACGTGGGCTAGTCTCAAATTATCGGCATATTTTCTGAAAATAAATAAGATTGCACTCAGCTTTTTTATGAAATAAATAATCAAAAAGCTATATAAATATAAGAAATGAATGTACTGGTGTGGATGTTATTGGGGGGATACAGCGCTGTGGTCATTGGGGAACATTCAGAGAGAACCGCTTCACATAATGTGCCCCAACGACCACAGCGCCGTACCCCCAATAACGCACACACCACTATATTAATTTCTTAAAGGCCCACTTAATTTTCGAGTCACCGAATTTTTTCTTTTTATAGTGCCTTGATATACGATTGTAATAACACTCTATGCCATAACATATGATTAAAATACTATAATTCATCTCCATTTGAAACGACGGTGTCTCAGAAGATGCCCACAGAGAATTAAAAAACAGCTGAAATCCTAGAGATTGCATGCCGCGGTTATGGCTCCCAAAATGTAACAGAATTCAAACCAAAAATGTTTTTTCAATGAAAGGGGAATAACTATATCTTTAAGATATAGAGTTACCCCCCCTCCATTGAAAATAAGACACTTTGCACTACAATTCAGATGAAACTTAAGCACAAAAAAACACGCCGTTAACTCATCAAAAACAACATGTTCACAGTTTATTACACCGAATAAGTTGATAATACAATGTTTTTGGAGCTTCCTCTTTCAAATGGTATATACTATGTTATATATGTGATCCGTGGGTTCGTAAATTAAGTGGACCTTTAAATAAACTAACTGGTGACGGGTTAATATCAGTCTAATGCACATGTCAGACCACTGGATATAGTCTATCTATATTGGCATATCAGTATTTTCCCCAGGGGCAGGTGGTCCAATGCAGGGGCGAATTGGTTATATGTAGGAACTCTCCTTTGCTTTCTCTCGACAAAAGAACGGAAGAAAGAATAGTAATAATAACGAGGCATATAACTGCAGGGATTCGTCCCGTCGCTGATTCATATATTGGGGATGAACAGTAATATGTCCACACGAAACGGAGTGCAAATTTACCACTCGATGAATATGAAATGACACGCCACATCAAAATCTGGATATCTTTATTGCATTAGAAGCATTCGACTTGTCAGAACTCGCCATTTAAGGACAATTATGATGCAAATTCCTTGATATTAGTTCACCGACGTAGTGATAAAATGATGCAAATGCGCCATTTCCGTATAGACTCGATTGCAAGGCTTACTGGGTTCAGTGCAACAAATCCAATTCTCACTGTATGCAATTGGTAGCTTGATTGCATTAGTCCCATAAATATATGCCACCCACGCCATTTGACGCCCCGTGTGGAGAATTGGTAGAACTATGGAGTCAGTATACAGTAATGCTCTTAGTAATCGACATCTTAACCACAGCAAAATTATGGGTAACTTTTCAGGATTTAGTCGGAAATATGGCTTGTTGCCATTCATCGGAAAGCTCTCGGGGCTAAATCCTGAAAAGTTACCCATAATTCTGCTGTGGTTAAGAAGTCGATTACTTAGAGCATTAATGTAGCTATGCATGGGATCCTGATTTGATGGTATTTTCAGAGCATAATATGAATCCGGTATATCAATATTTCGTGTATATGTCAGCCTATCTTATACCAGATGCTCGTAGCCCGTTTATATATAACCATGGGTATATGCCAGATATAACCGTACAAAAAAACGCTGTGCTTTTGACCGTGTATGTATCCATGATGTGTGTCCATGTGGTTGTCCGTAACCTGGTGTTATTGCTTTGAAAGGTAATCATGTTCGACTGGTGTTGTTAGATTGGTAATGAGATTAGCGGTTTCTATGTCTTGTCTGGTCATATTTACTTTGTCTGAAATAGTCGCTTTTTATACTAGATTTTGCGCAACATGAGCGCATGGAAATCGCACGTCGAATTGGCTTAAGGGTTTTTTTTAAAAAGAAAAAGTATTTGCATGATATAGAGAGACAAACATAACGATACCATATATATATATATACTATATGCGACTGCTTCAATTTGGGTTTATTTGGATGTCTTTAGTGTATTTTTGTGTATTATGAGAGCTCACTTACCCCCCGATTTCTGCTCCATATGTGGTCTTCTCCTTTAACATATCTATATGATTTCAAACAGGGGTGGCACCAGGATATCTCTGACCAGGTGCTATACGATTCCCCGACAGGGGGTGGGGCGGGCTTTAAGCTACCGGGTTGACCATTGCAGATCTCACCGTCGGGGTCGCTACCCCTCCCCGACAGGGGTGTGGTGCGGATGTAATCCCCTGACCCCCCCCCCCCGCAGGTGCCACCCAACACAACATGATTTAGTATCGATGATTTCTCGACTTCAGTGAATGCAAGACCGCGCTCTTAGCATTGAGTACCAAGCAGGGACGTGCATACATGTGGTTTTGCAGGGGTCTTACCCCCAAACTGTAATCAAACCTAATGCAACATTAGTTGGAAAAGTCACACCAAAATTAGGTTGAAATTGTTCTCGTAGTTTGATTTTCCAACAATTTCTTAGTGACCAATTTGTTGTTTTTAGACAAACATTTGCATATTTCCTTTTCATTTGGAAAATTCTGGATTGAAATGGCCATCAGTTGGCAATTTTTAAACCTATAAGGGTGAGTGTCAGGTTGAAATTTTCCCCGAAGTGGAAAGCATGAGGCCAGTCTAGATGCTAGGATTGTCAAATTTTCCTGTTCAGATTTTCAAAATGTTTTCACATCGGGACGTCCACCATTGTCCGACTCGTGTTTCATGTGCCCTTGCCAGTAATTACTTGCTAATTAATTTAAGAAAAAATAATTCGAGATGTAAATTTGTCTGGCGTTATACCAACATATGTTTGGATTTTATAATCTCATACTGGACCGAACCATCCTTTTCATCCACCTGCATGGCTAGTGGCCACAATACTACTGGTCCATTTAAAATATGCTACCATATAGTAGTCTGTGAGGGAACATTTGGTGAAAATCAAAGCCGCGGGGGGGGGGGGGGGGTCCAAATTGAATTAGGCAAACTTATGAGTTTGCTGTGGTTCAATGGGGTGGTGCAGTTGGAAATTCCAAGGTGGAGACCCCCTCCCCCCTCCCCAACGGAAACCCCTCTAGCCAAGTCTCATGACGTGCCATATATCACAGACTCAACCTCGTGACTTAGTTTCTGCTTTCGGCATATACCTATTTGTTTTCTATCCGAGAATACACTGCACCGGCGGCAATATATTGACCATACTCTAAATGAAAACGCTTCAGTGGCGATCACACGGTAACGTCGTGCTGCAAGTAAGACGATAATTGTGTTGTAGAAATGATACGGAAGACTGATTGTCAAAAAACGCAATATCAAAACACACAGGGCACGGCTTGTCGATCCAAACTATGTAGTGTGTTTTCTTTGTGTATTTCACGCATATACCCATGGTTATATATAAACGGGCTACGAGCATCTGACTGCAGGTGTTTGTCTATATATCTGTGTGTTTATTTGTCACGATTTTGTCAAAAATATATCATCCTCATGTCCGATTGCGCCCAAATTTTGACCATGTCCATGCGGCACATCTTAGAATACGACACCACGCTCTTTAAAACACTTCTTCAAATATTTCCGTTATTTCGTCAAAAACACTTCTTCAAATATCTCCGTTATTTAGTTAATAAAAATAATTTCTTATTTCTATAATTCGCACTATTTCGTCGTTTCGATGCATTTTTTATTCCGCTATTTCGCTGTATTTTCCTTTTTCGTTGTATTTCATATTTCGATAATTCGTTATATTTGACATATTATCTGGCCTAATGTCTATACATGTCAGAAGAAGTGGTATATTGAGGCGCGCCTTTATTTCGATATTGAGCGCGCTTAATTTCTAAAAAAAAAGCACGATTTTAGCGCAATACTAAAAATCGGTCGCGCTTATTATTACGATATTGAACGCAAAAATATTGCGATATTAAGCGCGCAAAATTTCATACAGACCCGATAGTGTTATATTGATATTAGATAAATACTATGCGTAAAGTTTACATATAGTGTACATATAGCATTTACAACTATAATTATATACAAATCTAAAACAGTGTCTCTATTTTTTTATGCAATAAACAATATAGAAGAATCAATAATTTGCTTTAAATGTCACAATTTTAAGCGCGCGATATATCGCAATATTAAACGCGAAATATTGCGATATTAAGCGCAAAATATTGCAATAATATCGCAAGCGGGGCACTTATAAGCGTTTCCACTTGCGATATTATTGCGATATTGGGCGCGAAAATAGCGAGCTTAATATACCACTTCGTTTGACTGGTATACTGTATGGGAGAGTTTATTTCCGTGTGAAAGCGGAAGTGGCCGAGCCGTTGAGATTGGTCCTAATATACGAACTACGGTCAGACCGGAAACAACCTTGAATTCTCGCGTCGTGGATATAAATAATTCCGGCGATTCTTCCGTCTTGTATCCGAAGATCGATGTCGTTTCGTAGTGCAGTCCAGTCAGCCAGGGACGTGGTTTTGATCTGCTCTTTGTTAGAAGGTGTCCACGGGGACGTGTCCACCTGCACACCCATCTAAACGAGAACACATACCCATCGCAAAGTACCATTTGCAACCCAATGTAGGAATTCGGTGTATAATATGCATTCTGTTATATATGCGAGTCTCCCATAGGGAGCCTCGCAAATATAAGATAATTCGCTGGCTTACAAGGTCAAGGTAAATGTTGTTAGGCAAGGTACTCTCTTTATATGCCAGGTTCCCTATATATGTGAGACTCGCGTATATAAGAAAATGCATTGGCACAGGGTTTTCGCAAAAATCCAGGACGCTCCAGGCATGGGAGGGTTAATGAAATGTCATATCGGACATGACATCTTTAACAAGGCTTTTCCAAAGTCGCAACATAATATTTATCCATCTACGCTGCCTATAGGATTTTGTTCCTATGTCATCGGTTACGGCAAGTAATGGTGTGTATCTATTTACTCATGGAAAGTATCGGAAGACTTCTATTCTGAATTAAATCAATGTTGGTATATTTACCAAATCCCCATACTCCCGACACATAGTCTAGAATCGAGTTGACACACGACGATGTCAGTTGCTCATAAGCTTAAAATCCAAAATCTTTACATGAGTGTATCTTTGGTACTATATGCCCCCCCCCACCCTGTCATGCAGGGACGTGGTTAGGGTGTCTACATTGGGGGCGGGGTGGAACTTTCCAACTGGTAGCTCGATCTTTCCAACTGTTGGAACTCTACAACCTGACAACCCCCCTAATGCCCGTTTCAGCTTGTTAATATATATATGACACTAATACGTATAATACCTTGTTACATCCATGATAAAGCAAGGTTTATTCCTGATATATTTAGTTTTCATTGGTAGTTTATGTTAACTGCTATATATACATTCCATATTCCAGGCGGCTGTTACCTACAGTATTCCGTAATCCATCCTCATGTTTAAGTGGTATTCCGTATATATTCCAGCATGTCATGTCCATGTCCTGTCAAGTTGATTGGCAATGCAAGCCATGACGTGTCACAATTCCCGTTAAGCTAGGAAGCACATGTTTGCGGCAGATCATGCCATGCATCTCTATTATGGCTAACGCCCCCTAGAGATCAAATTCCACCAGTACAAACCCTTGGAACTTTTTGAAGTTTCGAACATTATTAAGTTGAAAAAATAACACTGGGAATATATTTCTTAGTTATTATCTGTTCCTTGATAATGTACTCACTGCATGTAGGTCAGGTCCAAACTCGAAATTTCACGATTCAAGTGACTTTGTGAGTGACTTTGCTTTGCGTCGCCTACAATTACGGAATTTATCCTGGGTAATTAATTCAATGCATATTGCGATATCAGCTCACAAAAGTAACCGAAAAGCATGCAATTTCGAGTTGGGACCTTCATCTACAGTGAAGTACATCGTCATGCAAGGAAGAGATAATAACTAAGAAATATTTTCCCCGTGTTATTTGTTTGTACTTTTGGTTTGGGGGACTTACATCCCTAAAGTGTCTTGTATCAGTTCATTTAAAATTCTTGAAGTTGTTACTGCATTTGAAATCATCAACATCAAATTACATGGTATACGGTGAGACTGGCAGGTATCCAATAGAAATAGTAATTAAAACATATAATCCGGCGATGGTCATCTCTATAGTATCCACTGAAAATGTTAAGCTTTCGTATATAATATATTGTTTATTGCATAAAATTCATTCTGAAGGACGTTCCATTCCCTCTGGCATGGCTATCGTTAAAGGAAATCATTGACAACTGTAGAATGTCAAATGTATGGAAAAAACAATATTATTTCAATTTGAACACAATACATTTACGTGTTAAAAATGTGCTGAAAAATCAATTTATTCAGAAATGGCATACCGATATCCTCAACTCCAGAAAAGGGTCATTTTATTCCATAATCAAGACTAATTTTCAATTTGAACGGTACATATCGTCCAAAAATCAAACGTTTGTCTTCATATTCGCTCGATTCAGAACCCGAAATCACACCCTTCCCATTGAGAGCGGAACTTGGTTAAATGTACCAAAAGAAGAAAGATTCTGCACCCTTTGTAATCAAGGAAAGGTGGGCGATGAACTGCATTATACCTCATATAATGTAATACCTTTGATACAGAACGCGAGGCCCTATTTCCAACTTTTAATAAATCACGCTATTCGTTATTGAAACTGAGAACAATTTTACAAAATTCTCAACCATCAGTCATGAAAAGAACTTGTCGTTTCCTGAATTACATTCAACGGACCGTTGGAACCTCTCCTGGTTAGCCAACGGACGGACCAGGCGGGCAATCTGCCATATCATACATTTCCATATACTAGTTTGTTAAATCCTATGCCTGCACCGACAAGTGGGTCCCTATATAAGCGGAAAACGACAATTCAAATTGTCAAATTTAGCCAGGGCCAATAATTTGGGCTACTCCACTACTAAAAAAAACACAACGGAACAATAAGAATCGAGACTCCACTTCTCCGCGCATGGGTAAGGATAGGTATTGTTTATTGTCATTCCGTATTTGTTTTTTGTATTTTGTTCTTCGTACCATTATACAGTTGTCGCCCGCTGTCGAGGGAGACATTGAGATTTGTCACCCGCTCGAGAACGGAATGTCTCCCTATAGGAGCGCTCAGGTGTCTAAATTCTGTCGATAATAAGGATTATACTCTAATTAAACAATTGTTACATTTGTAACACTTGCAACACTGTTACAAAATGCCAACTTGAGGAAAATGTACCGGATTCAAGCAATATATGCCGTGGACGATGGGGTCAGTTTCCTGGCCGGTTGATTCCTGTTGAGATAAAACTGTTTATTGGTATATTAAACTCGAGCGGGTGACAAATCTCGATGTCTCCCGAGAAGAAGGGCAACAACTGTTTTGTTATCCGATTATACCACAGAAAAAAACCTGTTGCACTGAGTCACGAGTGCTTTCTTTCCCGATTATGTATATTTTCAGTAACTACTTATCGTCTTATAGGATTTATGTTCCATAAACGATAGTCAAGCCGTTAAGCGTTTGATAATCAGCGTTTATTTACGCTCATTTTGGTGGTTAAATCGTCAATATCGGTCCATGCAATATAAACCATAAGCCATATATATACATATGATGGATATAGGTATATAATCGCCTTCTGGAATGTGGCATATCCAATGTCGTCTTGTGCGCGGAATTTACTCGCGATGTTCATTTCATAACGGTCTTCCCCGAAATCTAATGGGAAGTTGTCGATTTCATTAATGTACATTCATATGTGTCAGTGCTGTCAAGTACATGGCGATCCTCACACAAAACACTTCTGTGATCACATTGCCTACATCGCGGAGCGGTCTGATATCATGGATAAGCGTACAGTACCATTCATTCGCGACAAACGTATGCATTACGTTGTCCACCCGCAAACATTTATAACCAACCAACCTCAAGGGATCCAATCTTTCAATCTTGCACCATAATGTCGACATGAACATATTGAATCACCGAGATATTTCGATGTAAAAAGTACATAATAACGCTTGTCCAATAAATGTATCAAATTAAAAGTTCGAATATTAGTGTTCACTAAAATATGCAAATTAGCAAACACCACAACTGGTGTTTTTTTTTGCGAATCCGTGGGGTATATAAGATTTATGATTTTAATAGGTCGTAGTGATGTGAAATAGATGAGTTACTGCAGTGTGTGTTTGGAGATATTCTTGCAATATAACATCAGGCGGGCGACAAAAACAATGTCTCCCGGCTCAGCGGGCAACAGTGTGATTTGTCGCCCGGCACGTGATAGAACATGGGCCAATCATAAGGGAGGTGGGTAACAAATATCTTGGTTGGAAGATTAAACATATCTATCTACTTCAATAAGGTTCAAACAATTCCAGGTTTTGTACTGGTGAAATATGATTTCTACGGGCGTTAGATATTCATGGCATAATTTAATGTTTGCGGTTGCGGCAACGAATTTTACCGGACCCGTTCATCGGATGTATACATGTACCCACTAATATACCAGTTCGCCCCAGTAACATATATAGGTGCCCCCACCTAACTGTATGACTATAGATTCATACATGCACTCGTATCGATCCCAACCCAAAAAAATTACCCAAAGATATATACCAAACAAGCAACTTTACTCCCCTCCCAACCCAACTTTGCAAGCTCATGCATAGATACGTGCCTACCAATCGAACACAACCCCAATTAGGCAGACATGTATACCCACAATAGAGCATAAGCCCCAAAATGTATTTATGTAGCAACTGCATGATATACCCATTCCGTTCCAGATCAAATCCAAAATATCTAACATAGTAACAGCTGGATTCGGCTCATTGTATTCTTAGTTTTTTTTTAATCGGTTCACATTTGGTAGAGCTGATTTCGGGTTGAATCAAAGTTGAGTCTTTCTGGGGAATTAGCATTTATTTTTTCAATAGAAATGTACGGACATTCCGGTATAGTTGGAAGCGGTCCACACAACAATCGGAACCCCGGTTGTAATATGTGAAGTGACTGAACGGCGGATGGTGACGATGGTGATGATGATGACGATGTAAGTGACCCCATTGTATATATGTACATATCCATGTTCTGCATTAATTGCAGCGTTAACAATTAAAGCATACGCATACAGTTCCGAAACATAAAGTAACATAACACAGTTTTACACATTCTGATATACAAAGCATGCACAGGTGTGAATTAACGACGCGGGATTAGATTAACAGATTTGCATGATAAAATATCCGATCACCACAGTGGCATTAACAGTTTGACAAATAATTAATTATTAAAAATAAAGCTAAGATACGTGCGATGAATGGTAATTAATGAACACATGCTTGGGCAAGAATTGACAAGTTGCATATGAAAAGCCAGCTGATTAATACAAAGAAAATGTCGGAATTGTGAGAAAGCCTAGCCTAACAAAGAAACGAACCTAAGCGAATACTATAGAAACGAACATCTGATACAGTCAAATCAATGAAGATAAACAATGAAATAATTGTCCAAAAATGAGCACTCTGACACACACTCTGATGAGACTTTACCGAATCAATACAGGTTTATCAACGGGTCTCTCACGTTATAAAACTATATCAAATTAGTCGAAACGTCGCCACAAACACAACATCAAATTTGACCCTCAATGGTGTACATGTCTGAATATCACCACCAATGGTGTACATGTGTGAATATCACGAATGGTAACTCTCACATGTGACCCGCCATATCAAATCCAGTCGGAAGTCGGGATTTTTTTACCCTGTGCCAATGCATTCTCTTATATATGCGAGTCGACCATAGGTCGCCTCGCATATATAAGAGAATGCATTGGCCTAACAATTTTTTACAATTTTAATAATTTGTTCTTGTATTCTTTAACAATTTTATAATTTCACCCACACAGAGCCCCAGACAAACATGAGCAGACGACACTCTTCTATGTGCTTCTATATATGTGTGGGGCTCCATGCAGGGTAATGGATGTTTTTTGTATTTTATGTCCTAATAATTGTAAGAAACATTTATTTAAAAAACATGATAAAAAATTGTTAAGCCAATGCATTCTCTTATATATTCTCGCATATATATGAGAATGCATTGGCACAGGGTAAAATAAATCCTGACTTCCGACTGGATTTGATATGGCGGGTCACATATGCGATGTCATGTTCAACGTCGATAAACTTTGTTTTTATATTCATTATTGAATACGAAATTTCGCGTGTTGAAAACATTGTTATGTAAACAAAACTGTTACAGTGACCTGTCATCAAACATCGCCATAATCTTGCAGTAAGTTCAAATATTTCAGTCTGAATAAGAGTTTTAGAATATTTTGCAATGCTTTTGAAGTTTTTCTAAAGTTTACCATTAATGTGTTGGTAAACTTTAGAAAAACTTCAAAAGCATTGCAAAATATTCTAAAACTCTTATTCAGACTGAAATATTTGAACTTACTGCAAGATTATGGCGATGTTTGATGACAGGTCACTGTAACAGTTTTGTTTACATAACAATGTTTTCAACACGCGAAATTTCGTATTCAATAATGAATATAAAAACAAAGTTTATCGACGTTGAACATGACATCGCATATGTGACCCGCCATATCAAATCCAGTCGGAAGTCAGGATGTTGGTAAACTTTGGTATTTTATTATACTATTTGGGTTTTTATCGCCAATTCTACTGTAACAATAATGTTTACATAACTGTGCTTTTGACACGCGAACTATAGACCACACTTTGTCATTAAAACACTTACATATGATGGTCTATCTCTTTCTAAACACGTTTGATATAGTTTCCAAGATATAAAATAATAGGTATGAGTCGAAGACACCTGTCCGGAAATGCTTCTATCAATTAATATTTATTTTATATCGATATTTTCTTATATAATTCGATAATCAGATAATCAAGTGGGATATTTTTCCGTTACTATTTTTTTTATAATTTAGATAAAGTTATCCCGCATGGTAAGCTCCGAACGAACGAGCACCATAAATTGTCCCAAATTGATTGTATATGTAAATTATACCAGAACATTCGAAATAAAATCAATATTAATTGATAGAAACGTTTCCGGACTCCTGAAACATATCCCAACTGGCAACTGCATGGGTCAATATATCACCACATTGGCTATCAAGTGCGCAAATACTACACCAGTGATATATAGATGATATCTACACTGTTTGGTTGGATATGGGAATTATCTCATGAGTGATGACCAACAAAATTAATTTCCACTAGTGGCTCTGTCATCACGAATGAGATAATTATCACATCCAACCAAAAATGTAGATGTTCTGTTTATTATATGCTCCGCTCAGAAAGAAGAGTAAAAAGTGCAGATATGTATACCCAAACACAGTCTTGGTAATGAGCTTGTGCATATAAAATAGTTCCATTTTTCAGACAAATTGTTGAGGGATAAAGGGTCTAGCACCATAGTATGTTTAACACATGTTTGATCACGTATTACAAATTTTTTCAACCTGAACGCTCAGGGACTTTTAGCACAGTCTTCCACCAAGAACCGAATCACTTTAATTGTAGCGCGTACGAATCAAAGTGATATATCGATATCTCACTCAGGGATGTGGCTAGAGGGGGTGGGGGTGTCTCACCCCCAACTTTGGTCAAAATTTTCAACAGTTGGAAATTTCATACCTGCCAAAACATTAGTTGGAATGGTCATCAGTTGGAAATTTTCCAACCTTAGGGGGGTGACAGGTTGGAAATTTTCAACACTTGGAAAGCTTGTGTCCTGGTCCTCCCCCGTGGCTAGTCAAAACTGCTACTAAATTTAAGAAAACAATATTGTCATACATTTGGTCAACATTGTCATTGGAATTGTCATCATTTGGAAAAAGTGGGGGGTGTCAGGTTTGAAATTTCCAACTCTAAGAAGACTTGAGGCTAGTCTAGATGCTAGGATTTTGCGATTTTCTTGTTCAGATTTCAAAATTTTCGAACACCGGGCCGAACCATGGTCGGCCCGATGTGTGTCACTGTCCCTCCCCCGTGACCAATACAAAACTGCTAATTAGTTTAACAAAACAATAGTTTAGTACATTCGGTCAAACTTGTGGACTGAAATGGTCATCAGTTGGAGAATTTTCCAACCTAAGAGGGAGTATGAGGTTTGAAATTTCCAACACTAGGGAAGCTTCAGTTGAGGCCATTCTAGATGCTAGGATTTGCGATTTTCTTGTATAGTTTTCCAAATTTTCTCACGCCGGGCTGAACAAACATGGACGGACACAATGTCCTTGTGTCTTCACTGTGGGGGAACTACTCCTGGCGATTTGGTTCTCTATCGAGCTTTATTTACATTCTCTACCGAGCACAGTTTGCGGATGTCATTTACTACTTTACATAAGGCAGAGAATCGAGTTATTCGCAGAGAACCGAGCGCTCGGTAGAGAATCGGAGTCCTCAGCAGAGAATCGGAATCTGAAAATAAAAAGTCAATTTCTGTGCATTTCGAGATTAATGTTTTAACTATTTTTACACACATTGATGCCAGTGACTATAATTCACGGTACCGCTATAAAACACACGAAACACTGTTCTAGTGCTGTTGATTTATGGTTTTATGCCACGATTGCTCGATAGAGAATCGGAATTGTCGCTAAAAATGCTCACGCAACTCGGTAGAGAACCAAATCTCTAGGAGTAGTTCCCCCACAGTGGGTCTCTTATCCGTAGCCGTGTGCATTTGTCTGGAGTAGGCTACTAGATGTTAGGATTTATGCAATTCTCAGGTTAAAGTATCTGAATTTTGTTATACCGGGTATATAGAACAATATAGTTTATGAATACATAAGATATTAGACCTGAGGACTGATGTGCAAGGGGGGTGCAAATGGAATTATGCAAAACTTGTGTTTGGTCTGTGATTCTGATTCAGGGGGGGGGGGGGGTTGCAAATGGAATTATGCAAAAGTTGTGTTTGGTGTCTGATTCTGATTTAAGGGGGGGGGGGTGCAATTGGAATTTCCCAAGGTAGACACCCCCCAACGGAGACCCTCTAGCCACATCCCTGATTTATTCTCACTAGACGGATAACAGTTTTATCTGATGCAAAAAATACTACTATTTGATAGCTTGGCATATAAAAATACGGGAATTTTATATCACGATAATATCGACAACCCTGTGCCAATGCATTCTCTTATATATACGAGTCGCCCATAGGGCTATACGAGTCGCCCATAGGGCGCCTCGCGTATATAAGAGAGTGCATTGGCCTAATAATATTTATCTTGATCTTGTAAGCCATTGCATTCTATTATATATGGGAGGCTCCCTATGGGAAATTCGCATATATAGGAGCATGGACTGGCACAGGATCTTCAATACTGCACTAGCTCAGCCCCCGTCATAAAAAGGTTTTAAACATGTGTGAGTCCCTGCGGAGTTCATTCAGTATTTGCGACCCATAAATTCCATTATCTCCACTCCTGGTAAAGTTGGGTGCGATTACGCAATCGATACACAAGAGAGACCAATCGTGGAATTGACTGGTGTGTGTTATTGACATATATGTGACAAATATGACTCCTGCTTTATTTATGCAATCGTTCTTCGTGGATCGATCTCAACACAGATAATGACAACTCATTTGAAATGCATATAAAAGTCCACACACACACACACGTAAAAGCTATATACATGCCTTCGATAAATGGTGAAAATAGGAAGGTTTAGATAGAGCATGTGTTACTTCAAACTTTAGGCACAGTTAGCTAAAAAAAGGTCGGATAATGCATGTAATCTCCGGGCGTTTTCGCATATCAATAAAGATGGATCATATATATGTGAACACAAATATCGTCTGTTCTTTACATCCATAATCTGTTCATTGGCATTTGACAGCACATACACAAACACAATACAAATACTTCAAAATTTGTAATAATTACAAATACAATACAAATACAGAATACGATTAGCCCATCCCTGACTATAGTGAGTGAGTTAAAGTTCGAAATTTCATGCACATAACAACAAAGGTTGGAAGTTTAGATCAAATATAGGGTGAGATTGTGTTTAGTTAAATGTTCGAACCAGTATGTAGTGTAACATCGTTTACCCCATTATCAGTTGAGAATTTTGAGAATTTTCATGTGTTTTATGTTGGGGATTTTCTCCACTATCAGTTGAAAATTGGAGAATATTCACGTATTTTATGTTGGGGATTTTGTGGTACATGGCATTTCGGTCTTCAAGATTAGGGCGCAAGTGGGTAATTACAAGTTGGACATGCACCATAACAAAGACCCGCTAGTCGCGTCCCTGCGATTGAAACCATAACAATACATGGATGGACACTATAACAAGACACTCTAGTCACCGCCCGGTGCTGGGCACAATAACACCATAGCAAAGACCATCTGGCCACGCCCCTGAGATGGACACCCTCACAAAGAACCACTAGCCACGTCCCTGTGACAGACACCCTAACAAAGACCCTCTAGCCACGTCCCTGTGACAGACACCCTAACTAATTTAAGACCCTCTAGCCACGTCCCTGTGACAGACACCCTAACAAAGACCCTCTAGCCACGTTCATGTGACGACCGACACCATAATCGGACCCTCTAGCGATGTCCCAGTCACATTCCTGTTGGATAAAACAATCAAAAATGGCATTTTGGGTGTGCTAACTGTTGGAAAATTCCAACTAAACAAATCAACAAAACCATAGTCGTAATTTATACCACTTGATTCTAAAATGTTCTTGAAATAGGAATCAATAGTAATCCCAACATACTTTCGAATTTTGTTGCAGGCATGTCATTTCCAATTATTCCAAACAGTGTGTCCCCTGTTCCCTGTTTGCATGTCACTGCATACTGGTATTGTGACATTATATGGGATGGATAGCTATAACTATTTTCCCGAGGTGGTCTCTTTTGAAAAGCAAGCAGGACTATTGACCGAGGTCGTTTGCTGTTTAGAGGACAGCATCGAGGGAAAATAGCGCTCGCTACTCCACCTAAGGCGGTCAATAGGTGTTTTAATATATATGAGAAAATTATAGCCTCTCGTCCATGCACCGTGACGTCAGCAAGCGGATATTAAAATAATTCGAAGACTATAGCCCGGGCGATATTTCGCAAAATTCTTGCCTAGCGCAAGAATCGTGACAATTCTAGCATCACGCCAAATTCTGGCCTCGGTCCATATTGTGACATCAGCAGGCGGGAAATAGTTCTAAGAAAATAGTGACACGTGATGGCTCTTCGTCCAATCAAAAGACAGAATGACCCTCTGTGAACTCACTGTATAATATAGTAATGAATGCTATACTGTTGTTTCAGGCATGGCATTTCCAACAATTTAAAATTGTTTTCCCTTGTTGCCACTTCCTTGAATACCATGACAACGTCACATCCGACATCATCATTTTACGGTGCATTCTGCCTGCATACGAATGCGTTGGCGTGCAGCATATCGCGTTGCTGCACGCCCGGTTACCTCTAGTCCTTGACGGTCGGAGACACGTAATTGAAGAGCACGAGATTCCCTTTTTCTGCCCAGTGCCGCAACTCACTAGTCATCATGTCAGAGACAAGGACAATATGCCGACTAATTCCACATGCGATAGCCATCTAAATTGGCCAATAACGATTTATTGATCCGTCCAGGACCGAACCTTTTACTACGGTAGTAGAGCTGTAGTGCTGGTTGGGATATACAACACTGCGATTCATAGTGTGTTATATTATATAGTCTGTTGTAACTTAATCCCATGTTATTGTATAAATGCTCGTCATCCCAGTTGTATGGCAGATCATATTTCATAATACATCAAACATCATTCTCAACGTCTCGGGGAATTTCCGCTTCGCTAGAAAATAACCATAAATAAAAATCATATTCGTGCAATTCTACAAAACCTCACCCTGGTAGTAACCCGTTGACGCATAGATGTGAATGGAGCATAATTTATTCACTGCATGGCTTTACCCTTTACCCAACAGAACGGTTGTGCCAATGCATTCTCTTATATATGCGAGTCGACCATAGGTCGCCTCGCATATATAAGAGAATGCATTTGCTTAACACATATTAAAAATGATAAAACTCCAAGCCATCTCGCCCTCCAGCGCCGGCGATCAGGGTTCAAATCCACATGTTTCCATAATGGACTTTGTAACTCAAAATCGTTTTCTGGTGGAGTTGCCAGTTAACCCTTTACCCAACAGAACGGCCCTGTGCCAATGCATTCTCTTATATATGCGAGTCGACCATAGGTCGCCTCGCATATATAAGAGAATGCATTGGCTTAACACATATTAAAAATGATAAACTTGTCAAAGAATGTAGAAAAATATTATAAAAATTGTTAAAAAATGTAAGAACAAATTATAAAATTGTTAAAGAATGTAAGAAAAAATGGTAAAAAGTGTTAACAAAATATTTTTTTTAGGCCAATGCATTCTCTTATATATGCGAGGCGACCTATGGTCGACTCGTATATATAAGAGAATGCATTGGCACAGGGCATAACTGTAACCATCACAATGTGGTCAATGAACCGGTTCCAATGATATCCATATTTGTATGGTGTTATTGAGACAGACCGAAGATATTTTAGGCTGTTGAAGCTTTATTTGGGCGTTTTTGGTCGCTTTGTTGGGTAAAGGGTTAACCAAACTTGATCATGCATTAAATAGTTATGTATATCAATAAATAGCAATAATTATTAGTTCAAGTATAGCAGACGAGTCTCCCAGGCAATAGACGTATTTCTCAGTGGTATGCGCATGGTCAATCACATGATTGAAATATTCCGGCAGATATGGTCTCTATTTATGGAAGAGGTTATTTCCGAGCGAAGCGTAAATGGTCGAGTCTTTGATAATGCATCTAACATATTACAAAGTTTGGTCAACCCTTCCAGCAATAATGTTAACCTATTATATACTAAATGGTTTCTCCCTATTCGTTATAAAAGTATATATTGGAATGGTCTATTATTCAATCGGAGGGATGTTTAGGAAATAAAAGCAGACGACAGTTAGACGAACAGATAATTCAAGTGCTGATGGATTGCTATTCATTTGTGGGAAATGTTCAACAAACGATCTATTCCGATTTACATTATGCTGCCTTATGCTGTTTGTGGACGTAGCTGGTGCCACTATGTCCACATCTTCGTCTAGCTCACCGAATTCAGGCTCTATATTTTTAAAGGCCCACTTAATTTTTGAACCCCATATCACATATATAAAATATACGTCATATTATATATACCATTTGAAAGAGAAAGCTCCAAAACATTGTACTATAACCTTATCTGGTGCAATAAACTGTGAACATGTTGTTTTTGAGTCATTGAGTTACCGACGTGCCTGTGTGCTTAAGTTTCGTCTGGATTGTGGTGCAAAGTGTATTATGTCCAATGGAGGGGGATAACTCTATATCCTAAAGATAGAGTTATTCCACTCAAATGAAAATACATTTTTAGTTTGAATTCTGTTGCATTCTGGGAGCCATAACGAGGGAAATCTTTCTATGATTTCAGCTGTTCTCTTTCTCTAAATACGGGCATCGTCTGAGACACAGACGTTTCAAGTGGTGATGAATCATAGTATCTTAACCCTTTACCCAACAGAACGGCCCCGTGCCAATGCATTCTCTTATATATGCGAGTCGACCATAGGTCGCCTCGCATATATAAGAGAATGCATTGGCTTAACACATTAAAAATTATAAAATTGTTAAAGAATGTAAGAAAAAATGGTAAAAAGTGTTAAAAAAAGATTTTTTTTAGGCCAATGCATTCTCTTATATATGCGAGGCGACCTAAGGTCGACTCGCATATATAAGAGAATGCATTGGCACAGGGCATAACTGTAACTATCACAATGTGGTCAAGGAGCCGGTTCCAATGATATCCATATTTGTATGGTTCTATTGAGACAGACCGAAGATATTTTAGGCTGTTGAAGCTTTATTTGGTCGGTTTTGGCCGGTTTGTTGGGTAAAGGGTTAATCATATTTTATGGCATATGTTGTTATTAAAACCGTATATCAAGGCACTATAAAAAATCGGTGACTCGAAAATTAAGTGGGTCTTAAACTCGTCTGAGATTTGAAGTCTCACCTCCCGCTATTTCTATGCAATAATCATCAACATCTTCTACCTCTAAGGGAACTACACGCGCCAATGAGTAAGTAGTAAAGAAAGGGCCACCCTTCCATGACTGGAGCTTCCTGATATTTTACGAAAACCATGTGCCAACACATTCTCTTAATATGCGAGTCTCCCACAGGACATTGGCCTAACAATATTTAAATACCATGACATTGTAAGCCATGTTTTCTCTTATATGTGTGGCTTCTTATTCTATTGGAGACGGCATATATATAAGAGAATGCACTGGTACATGCTCATTAATGCTGCACCAGCGCAGCCCCGACATGAAAGGGTTAAGGCGATACCGAGATAGTTTGTTCGGCATCGGTAACTATAGAACATGTTTAAAAATCTACACCTTCCGTAGCTCAATATGAAAATTTAAAAGCTAGCACATTTAATATCCTTTCATTGCGGGAGCTGAGCTGGTGCAGCAGTAACGATTCTGGGCCAGTGCATTATATATACGAGTTTCCCCATATGGAGCCTCGCATATATAAGATAATGCGCTGACTTACAAGTTCAAAGTAAATATTCTTAGGCCAATGTATTATCTTATATTTGCGAGGCTCACTATGGGAGACTCGCTTATACGATAATTCATTGGCACAGGATTTTCGTAATATTTCAGAAAGCTCCAGTTATAAAAGGGTTTAAGTGATGTGAACACTCCGGTTGGGTGATCAAATAGAAATGGAGAATAATCTTGTGCTCAAAGTAGTTATTTTTATGAATATTAATCCAAATTTACAACATACACAGTCAGTCTTATATATTTATTAAATGCAATGAGTGTCGATGGCGATATCATTTGCGTTATATCGCCGATTGTTGCGTCCAGAATCGAGATGTAAATATTTACAACAGAGCGTAGTTCAGACGGTGTTTTCTATGGAGTTGTATGGTCGTTTTCTTTAAGATTTTGGGCGATGTTAGTAGAATGTTACCACCCCCCCCCAGTTGGCATAACTCCTGAGTACTAATTGATCAGTTTCACGCACCCGAACAAGTCCAAAATATGTCTTTAAAGGTACTCAATCCGATCAGAGGGTCCCCATCTCAACAGATTCCAACAACAACAATCCGATCAGAGGGTCCTATATTACTATTTCTTTGGCTTTGGGGGGTAAACAAATATTTGATTCGAGTCGAGGAACCCATCAAACAAAGCTCAGAGTTATTAGATATTGATTTTTGAAATTTGTTATTTTCTCGAGATGAGTACTAATAATTGCCTTTAACTTCGTAATCTGCTCGAGATGTGTACACCAAAAACACAATTCATATATACAGACAAGGATGGATAACTCTAAAATCAAGTGGTAATAATAACGCAATTTTGACTGTGTTCTGGGACAGAAAGAATAGAAATAACGAAACTTCAAATATCGATATCTGATCAGTGATCACACTGAGCGTTGATTGGTAGGTTCCTCGACTCGAATCAATTATTTTTTACCCCCAAAGCCAAAGAAATAGTAATATAGGACCATCTGATCGGATTGAGTACCTTTAACTAGTGCAACACCGAATGCAATAATGGGTTTATTTTCACAGATAAGATACCATTTGTACCATCTAACACACGCATTCCAATACAACACTTCCTGGTTTTCAAGACAAAACCAATTTTTCCTAATTAACTAATAAATCAGTGAGTTTTCTAAATTACAGTATTAGCTTTCAGTTATGTGCCTTGAATAAGGCTTCCATTACAGTTAGACTTCAATATACGGTAAGCGGTGGTGGTGGTGGGTATTAAAATAGTCACTAATCACTAACCCGCCATAATCAGAATAAATATTACATTATAGACAAATTTTTTTCTTATATCAATCATAAATATCACGTAAATTGCATGTTATTGTCATGTTAGTACTCTATGTGATGTAAACACACAACATGTTATGTAAACTAATAGTATAATATTATGATAGTATGGATGCAATATTATTATAGCACGTAAAGAGTATGTGATAAGCAAAACACTAAACACCGGGGATACCGCACTATTTGAACTTTGGTTAGAAATGGCACCAAGTTGTTTACAACATACCGGAATTGCGTTTTCTAACCCTCACCTCTCAAGATTTCGGTGTTGAATGGTTCAACGTGAATCACTCTTCTAAAAAAAATTGCACGGCGGTGAGTGTTTCGCTTATCGATCACTACTTACGTGCTATAATAATATAATAATATCGCATTCATACTATCATTATATTATGCTATTAGTATATTTTTGAGAAGGAGCTCTGTCATTTGTTTTATCTTTGAGCGCTTTGGGTAACTTTTCAGGATTTAGTCGAAAATATAGCTTGTTGCCATTCATCGGAAAGATATCGGTGAGAGGTTTCCGATGAATGGCAACAAGCCATATTTCCGACTAAATCCTGAAAAGTTACCCACAATCCTGCTGTGGTTAAGGAGTCGATTCTTTAGAGCATTACTGTAGGTTCACAATCTACCTATAATATTCACGTTCATATTGGAGTATTTGAGTCTGTAATAAGCCGTTATAGTGGACTTATATCCGCTATTCCGTGTTATGGCGCGGGCCACAGTGAAAACACACGTTAATGCGCGTACACCTGGAAAGTCGTGAGTTGGTTTATTCGTGTCATTGTCGGCGCTTAATGAACTTCTAATAAGACTTAGTCATTATGAGTCGATAACGGCAGTAACACTTTTCATTTCGTTGTGGACTCAACACGAGGCGAAGGCCCTAATTAATCGACTGCTTAACCACAGCAGAATTATGGGTAACTTTTCTGGATTTAGTCGGGAATATGGCTTGTTGCCATTCATCGGAAAGCTTTCGGGGAGAGCTTTCCGATGAATGGCAACAAGCCATAAGAGCTTTCCGATGAATGGCAACAAGCCATATTTCCGACTAAATCCTGAAAAGTTACCCATAATTCTGCTGTGGTTAAGCAGTCGACTAATTAGGGCATTACTGTAAAACAAATCATATTATAAGCCGATACCGTGCTGATTGTCGGGAGAACAAACAGGCTGGGTATTCCTGTAAGTATATATAGATAAATTGATCACCCCGTCGCAACATTAACGCCACTTGGTGGTTTGCGCTCCACAAAACACCTAATAATATTCGTTTTTGAACTGTTCCTGGTATCGCAATAGATCGTTCCATATTTGAACTAGCTTTCTAGTAGTATATGTCCGAGAAGGACGCATTGATGTCATACAAAATAGAAGTTTGAACACTATGTTTGGATCCCCCCAAAAACGCAGCCATTTGCATGGTATGAGACAGAAAAGAGAATTCCGTGTCAGTCTATTCCTGATATGGTAAAACAAAAAGAGCGTTTGCTTCACTTCTGTGAGAAAAATTGAAAAAAGCTGGAAAATGGCTGCGATAAAGGAAAGTATTTTTCAGAGCATGTTAAGCCAACATATCAACATTTCGTCTATTTGTCAATCTATCTTAAACTTCCTTCCAAATTACGTAGACAGAATTTGGAAGCTCGAATGAGCCATGTCCGTTTAAGATGTTGGTGGCTCCTGTCGGGATACAGCTGATGTGTATAGGGCAAACGACGTTCTTAGAGGGAACTAGGCATTCGCAGCGGGCAAATGTTCAAAAAATCTAAAAGTATGTAAATCATCACCAATAACAACAACATGGCCAAATAGATCAACTTTGTTCTTATATTTAATATTTATAGTTCTCCAATAACGACATCTCACGTGCTGAAACAATTGTTATGTAAACAAAACTGTTTCAGTGATTTGTCAACAAACATCGCTAAACGTTATAAATTAAATTGTTTGGTCTGAATATGATTTTCTCAATGCCGTCTTTGACCTTTTTCAATGTTTACCGTCAATTTTTTTTATTCAACTTTGGTATCTTATTGGACTCCTATCGGTAATTCCATTAACAGCAATGTTTATACAACAATGGTTTTGACATACGAAATTTCATTATTGAAAAGTTATTAGTAATGAAAATAAGAACTACAGTAATGCCCTAAATAATCGACTCATTAACCACAGCAGAATTATTGGTAATTTTTCAGGATTTATTAGGAAATATGGCTTGTTGCCATTCATCGGAAAGCTCTCATTGAGAGTCCATATATTTTTTCATGTATACCATAAGGCTTAAAATGATACGACCTGAACTATCTAGATTTAAACTATATAGATTCCAAGACGATACATATATACATCAGCCTCGTCGGACATTCGTACCACCGACAATTTCCCAATCGTTTCACCATCTTATGTGTGCGCATGTGTTCGGGTCGTCGTCCCTTTCAATGAGCCAAAGCATCCCAGATCAATACAAACTGACACATATGACTCCACTTTTCTTTTGAGTCGACAAAAGGCTGAATAAAATGCAACAGACCGCGTGCACAAGTCGATAAGACTCTTCCGTTTTGGGCAAATCCGGAAAACGATCAGTCTTCTCTCGACTGGGTCACAAAATCGCGTGTTTGGTTCTGAAATGAGATCGTTCACGTGTGAACAGAGCTCTGCCCATGGCGCTATGATGTCATGTTTCGCATTCGCTGACGACAAACTTGTATATAGGAAATGATGTTACTGTCATGTCCAGTTCGTATGTACTGGGAGATGGCGCCCAACCACAATATATGCATTTCTCCCAGTTTCACAAACAGAACCACCAGCAACAGTAAGGGATAGTCATTGTGTGGGAGGGGCGGTGGGGGGACAATGTTGAAAAGCCAGGATACGTGGTGTGATTCTCATGGCGGCGAACGCGCGGTGTGTCGTATTTTTGTTCATTGTACATGTATGTATTTGTACTTGTTTTGGCGGAGGTTGATCATCCCCACTCTCCATGGAACACTAATCGCCGTTTTATCGGAATTTTAACCATTTCTATAATAAATACTCATTGATGAGTAGTTATTCCGTAAAAAAAATGTTCAGATAATAAGTTTGACATATAATAAGTCTTTTGTATTATCTGAACAGTTTCCTCCAATACATTGGACTCCTTCTGAACTTTCATTAGCTGTCTCTTTATTCTTCCTGAACACCCCTCCAGATGAATATTACACCAGTCCAATGAATACTTTATAACTGAATGGGATAATCCAATTAGTGCAGAAAGGGTTAATAAGTTTCGTAATCGCAGGACGGCATATTGTGATATAACACACTATTCGTCTTTCCGGCTGAGCCACCGGAGACATCGTTTAGAATACTCGCATGCACTGCGTAAAGTCAGTGACAATAACACTATGGACCCACGGGATACCGTTTTGTCGCTTTTTGAGAATACTTCATGGGTTTCAAATGGCGTCTCGAGAAAGACAAATTTACATAACAATGGGCACGCCATGATTACCCCTGATAGCTCGTAAATTCAGACCAAGATCAGACCAACGTGAAAAAGAAATAAGTCACGATTGGCAGGATAATTTACTCCGGGAACAAATAAATTGGAGTCTATGGCAACTTTGTTCAGTGCCAGACACAAATAGCAACTCAATTGAATATTAGTTGTGTAAACTGTGAATCAAAAATCCGATTCCATCTAATAGAATTCTGTTCCAACTTTGCGCGATGGGCCATTGAAGGTATGGTTATTTGCTGGTTTAATACCAATCCTATATGTAACTTGTCTGACACGGCCGAGGTCATTGTGGTGTATCACGTGATTTGGTGTACGGACCAGACGCTTCCAACCAAAACATGAATTAATCCATTATTTTCGAATTAATTCGAACAACGATATTAAAGACATATTATGGACTTGTTTGGGGAATGTAGCATTCTACTAATATCGCCGAAAATCTCAAAGAAATCGACCACACCACTCCATAGATATCACCGTCTGAACTACGCTTAATTGTAAATGTTTACATCTCGATTCGGGTCGCAACAATCGGCTATAAACTAACGCAAATGATTTATCGCCGACAGTCACTGCATTTAATTAATATATGAGAATGACGGTGTGTGTGTTGTAAATTTGGATTAATATTCGTAAACATAACTTCTTTGAGTAAGATTATTCTCCGTTTCTATTTGATCACCCTACCGGGGTGTTTCATATCACTTGAACCATTTCTTACTAAATACTAATTGACGAGTAGTTGCCACAAGAAATGCTCCGATAACAAGTTCTTTATTATTTAAAACTTTTTATTTGAACATTTCCTTCCAAAGAATATTAATTCTTCTGCATTTGTATTATTTGTTCGTCTATGTGTCGTCTGATCTTATTACACGAACTTCCTATAGATGAATAATATACCATTCCAGTGTATATATTTATAACTAAAGTGGGAGAATCCATTAGTAAAGGAAGGTTTAACCCTTTACCCAACAGAACGGCCCTGTGCCAATACATTCTCTTATATATGCGAGTCGACCTCGCATATATAAGAGAATGCATTGGCTTAACACATTAAACATTATAAAATTGTTAAAGAATGTAAGAAAAAATGGTAAAAAGTGTTAAAAACAGATTTTTTTAGGCCAATGCATTCTCTTATATATGCAAGGCGACCTATGTTCGACTCGCATATATAAGAGAATGCATTGGCACAGGGCATAACTGTAACTATCACAATGTGGTCAAGGAGCCGGTTCCAATGATATCCATATTTGTATGGTTCTATTGAGACAGACCGAAGATATTTTAGGCTGTTGAAGCTTTATTTGGCCGGTTTTGGCCGGTTTGTTGGGTAAAGGGTTGGGCTTCATATTCACATTTACAAACCGATTCGCGGTATAATATGTGATCGCAAATGAGGGCCTCAAGTGTATACATTAGAATCTCAGTGAAATGTGGCTTATTTTGACGCAATATAAATACCAATACGTCCTTACTCTTTTCAATAAAATTATCATGGAATTTAAGAAATATATGAACAGATTTGCATTTATCGATTAGAATTCATCTGGCGATATGCAATTTGTAAATGCGCTTAAAGATGTACAGTCCGAATTGACATTAAATAATTCATAATTTCCTGAGCTAATGTTCCGCTTACCAGACAGAAGAACATGGGAAATACGCCTAAACACCATCATTCGTGTCACATGCACAGGTATCGCGAAAATACGCGAAACATTATAGCGCGGATGCGACGATATGCTAGCTCCAATTTGTTTTACATATACATCGAAACTCAAACTAAAAACAACGGAGAAATGATGATAATTCCAATACTACACTAGTGTTCATGTAATAAAAGCAGACGACAGACAGACAAATAAATAATACAAAAGCAGAATTATTGATATTCAGTGGTGAGAGATGTTCAGATAATATGTTCAATGCACGACATATAGTCGTTTGTTGAACTTATTATCTGAACATTTCCTCAAGGAACTAGTTCGTGCATGGTTCTTAGCATTGATCCTATAGTGAAAAAAACCCATTTGTATTCGCTAGTTATAGAAGTTTAAGCAGAATTGATGGTCTATTGAAATATGTCATGTCAATCAGGTCTGGGCCAGTGAATGACACTTTCCTGATTGAATGTTCAAAGAAAGCTGATGGTCTTTTCCGTTAATATCGTTCGCACGTATACACCAGTGCTGGTTACTCATCACAGGACATTAAATCGTAGCACGGATGTGTTGAGAACCCGTGGTTTAGCTTATTCAGCTGAGTCGGAGATATTGACTGCGTTGGCATCACGGGGAGCTAAATATGTGCAAATAATAGACTGATTGCGAAAAAGTGCCATTTATATTAACAACTATGTTATTACATTCATCCGATCTTAACATCCACCAACGTTGAAGGTTGTATACATGCATGAAACTGCAACTTACCAGGTCTGGCAATTCCCAAATATAGCTACAATAGCCATATGTAGCTATTGCGACTGCATGTGGCTTTTGATGATGGACGAATCTGGTTGAAGAGAGATAACCCAATCCAACAAACAATCATTTAAATATACAAGAACATGGTTTAATTATACTCATAGTAACTTAATATTGTTCGCCATTTTCATGTATAATTAACAAAATATTCCAACATAGTTACCTTTTCCTGACAACTGTACATAAATAGAAGATGCATGTGCTTAGCTATGCTTATCGGATATTCCGCAAGCTGGTGCAACCGAAATGTCATCGGCAGTGGTTTCATAAGTTGTAACAACATAATACCCATCACACTTAGTTGCAACAGCTCGCGGTAATGCATGCATGCTATGCAAATTGTTAAAATATTGTTTACCTATTGAAAATCAGAACATCTAATCATAAATTACCAGTAGAAAAAAATAGATGGTCAAAAGAAACGACAAATTCCGCAGACAATTTAAAGTGTGTTTTATGTGAGAAAGTCCTTGCGACGAATATCACTTTATAATCCTATGCCAAAAGTTACAAGATTTACGCGAAATCCACATTCCCAAATATTACTGGGAGAACCCTAACAGGAATAAGTTTCATCGTTTGCTCTCAATTGAATATTTGAGCCTTCTTAAAAAAGTAAGCATATTCATAAAACTATATTTAAAAAGGATACCACTTTAATGTAAATGGCATCATGGATTACAATATAATTGTGTGTGTGTGTATTTTTATTGATATGACTTATATGTTATGTGTGCCTTGTGTATAGTATGTATATATGTTATTGCATGTTCCAACTTAACTGTTGGCTTTGCTAATAAACAATCAAGCAATCAATAGCTACATATAGCTATTGTGGCTATAATTGGGAATTGCCAGACCTGATTACTACCGCTATACCATTCCTTTATAATATTTACATGCAAATATAGTATGGTCAAACTATGAGTGGCGAAAAAGTGCTATTGAACAACTGTTCGTACCTTCAACCGATGTCAATATACACCCACATTGAAGATTGTACATATGGAATTACAACTTACTACATTTATACCATTTCCTTTATGGTGTTTAAATGCCGATAATATGGTCATGGTCACACATTTGTATACATCATATGGTCATTGGTATCAATGCTATACCGTATGAACACACTGTGTTTCCTGAGCGGTGTCTCAGTCGGTTAGATGTAAAACTCCAAGCCATCTCGCCCTCCAGCGCCGGCGATCAGGATTCAAATCCACATGTTTCCATCATGGACTTTGTAACTCAAAATCGTTTTCTGGTGGAGTTGCCAGTTAACCCTTTACCCAACAGAACGGCCCTGTGCCAATGCATTCTCTTATATATGCGAGTCGACCATAGGTCGCCTCGCATATATAAGAGAATGCATTGGCTTAACACATATTAAAAATGATAAACTTGTCAAAGAATGTAGAAAAATATTATAAAAATTGTTAAAAAATGTAAGAAAAAATTATAAAATTGTCAAAGAATGTAAGAAAAAATGGTAAAAAGTGTTAAAAAAATATTTTTTTTAGGCCAATGCATTCTCTTATATATGCGAGGCGACATATGGTCGACTCGCATATATAAGAGAATGCATTGGCACAGGGCATAACTGTAACCATCACAATGTGGTCAATGAACCGGTTCCAATGATATCCATATTTGTATGGTGTTATTGAGACAGACCGAAGATATTTTAGGCTGTTGAAGCTTTATTTGGTCGTTTTTTTGCCGTTTTGTTGGGTAAAGGGTTAATAGCAGATGGACGGTGGTTTGCCGTTCATGGTTGACGAGTTTATGAGCCATTGAAATCACTGTAAGATTAGTGGTAAGTGCGTGGATTTCCTCCACCACTAAATCTGGCAATGTCGTGATATGGCCTTATTTGCTGAAAGCGACATTAAACCCCAATCAATCAATCAATCAACCCTGTGTTTCTTTCTATCTGACTCGTGTGATCGTCAAAGGGTTATTTCAGTTAAAGTCCCATTTAATTTTCGAGTTTCGATTCTTTTTTTTATAGTGCCTTGATAACTATACGGTTTTAATAACATAAAATATGATTAAAATACTATAATTCACAACCATTTGAAACGTCTGTGTTTCATAATGTCCCCATAAAGTAATACGAAATAGCTGAAATCATGATAGAAACATTTCCCCCATTTCGCTCACAGAATGGAACATAATTCGAACTAAGATATAGTGTTATTCCACTTCCATTGAAAATAACTAACTTTACAGTACAGTCCCTATGAAATTTAAGCCCAGAAAACACGTCGGTACATCAACAAAACAACATGTTCACAGTTTACTGTACCGGATAAGTTGATAATACATTGTTTTGGAGCTTCCTCTTTCAAATGGTATATAATATGGCATATATTTTAAATACTGTGATTGATGTGCGTTCGAAAATTAAGTGCCCTTTAATATAGACATATCTGTATTTAAATTTGATCTGATTCTCTATTCTCTCCTTTCACTTTGGTTTCTTGTTATATTTTTGGTTTAACTTTTAAGTTCAGTTTTGCAATTATGAGCTTGGCAACCACGTATTTTGCAACTTAATTAATTTGATTTCGACAGTGTTATGTCAACCCTCTTATTTTTTTTTTTATAGAAATGGTATTTGTATCAAAATTATACTAGGTAATCTCCAAAAGAATGTTTTAAATTAAGAATAAACATGGATATTCATTCCCCGATATTTGTTCATGAGCATACCAAAGACCAATCATTTTCGGCCAATGAAGACTGAGATGGAGGGTTCCAAATTGTCACCTTTTAGTTACAATCAGGGAGCCATTGATCGCCACGTGCAAAAGAGCGATTACCCGGTGAAATTAACCCTATGTGTGGTATTTTCCTCCAGCTGTAAAATTTACAACGTCATATGGCCTACCAGTAGATCATGCCATGTATATCTGCTATGGCTGACGCCTGTAGATATCATATTCCACCAGTACAAAACCATTGAACTTTCTGAAGTTTTGACAGGGAACCTTATAATGTCGAAAATATAACGCGGGCAATTTCTTTGTTATTATCTGTTCCTTAATAATGTACTTCACTGTAGGTGAAGGTCCCAACTTTAAATTTCATTATTTAAGTGAATTTGTGAGCGATTTTGCTTTGCGTCGCTTACAATTATGGCATTTCTCCTGGGTAATTAATTCAATGTTTATTGCAATATCGGCCCACAAAAGTCACAGAAAAGCATGCAATTTTGAGTTGGGAAATTCACCTACAGTGAAGTACATTATTAAGGAACAGATAATAACTAAGAAATATATTCCATGCATTAATGTTTCCACTCTATAATGTTCCCTGTCAAAACTTCAGAAAGTTCCATGGTTTTTAGAAATGGACCACTCATGTTTGGGACTATACATCTAAAAACGCCCCAAAAAAGTCCAATAAAAATACACCTGTCGTACCCAAATGCCATGACAATATAGCTGGACCCAAAGCCGAAACTGCATTGATATTTTGCAGTTTCTCTGGTTGTGCCCACACCAACGTGTATTGATGAGTGTACTCAGATAAATGGTGTCAATTTTCCAATCGAAACGAAAGCGACAGACGATGCTCTTACTTCAGCCTCAGAATCGGTATCACAGTAAATGTCAAAGATATCTCAGCCGGTGGAACAGCAGGATCACAGTAAATGTCAAACATATCACATTAAGTGGAGCCAGCTGTTCCAATAAAATTGTCCATGTCGTCTCTTAATGGAAGTGTCAATGACACTGTAGCTCAAATTATTATCTGAACATTTCCCACCAATGAAAATGAATCCTTGTCCCCACATCCGGTTGTAACTAGCAATCTGATTGACTACAACGTCGCGTTTAAATCACCATGTCCCCCGTCACCCTTGACAGCGGGGTATAAGAGAACGTGCACGAAACATCGGGGGTATATGAGCACGCGAACCATCGGGGGTATATGACTGACCCTTGAACTAGCAGTTTCCACCAATCGTGACGTTGCTCTAGCACGCCGACCTTGACATCACCTGATCGATACCTGGTCCATATGTCGGCTACTGAATTATTCTTATTGGTGCTGATTGGTGTCAATTTATCTGAGAACCTATGAAAAGCATACTTAAATTGAGGCTGCATGGCTATAATATTGTCGTGGGAACAAAATCGTTATCTTCGGCAACATCGTGGAGTACATGGAGATTTAATACCTGGCTGTCTCTTTTTGAACCCCTCGGCTCCGCCTCGGGGTTCAAAATCAACATCCAGGTATTAAATCTCCATGTACTCCACGATGCTGCCGAAGATAACTAATATTCAACACTCGTATCTTCTTTTCCTCTAACTGTCGTCTGCTAATTTACCCTGAACACCCCATCAAATGATCAATAAACCATTCCTATGTGTACCTTTATAACTGAATTGGAGAAACCATTTAGTATATAGAAAGAGTTAAATATGAATGCACAGTGTCAGGCAATAGTCACATTAATGCTGCATGTACAGTAATGCCCTAATTAATCGACTCCATAACCACAGCAGAATTATGGGTAACTTTTCAGGATTTAGTCGGAAATATGGCTTGTTGCCATTCATCGGAAAGCTCTCCCAAGCCATATTTCCGACTAAATCCTGAAAAGTTACTCATAATTCTGCTGTGGTTATGGAGTCGATTACTTAGTGCATTACTGTATATAAGATTTTTTTTTTAATTTACGATGTTGAGCTATCATTGTTCTGTACTTCTAGGTTACATTCAAAAATATAAGGTCGGTTATCATTGGATATGAATGTGTATACTTATACATTTAGTATTTCTGAATAACAAAATTAACACAATTGTACAAGAAGTCGCCATGAATGTGCTATCGAAGTACAATTCTACCTTAATTCTAGGTTCCATTTACAAACACGTGCATGTGTATACTTGTTTTCATCAGGTAATTTAGAACCTTATTTTTTATATATTTTCTCCATGCAAGTTAACTCAATATCCCTACTAAATTGTGCAGAAGTCTGGTAGTTCACTGGTGGCAACTTATCTAACGGTTCATATTGAGCATGCATGGATAGTAGCTACAGTAATTGATGTTCAAGAAGTTACTGTCGAAATACTATCCTACCTTAATTGTGGGTTCCAATCACAAACATGTCACGGTGGTCGGCTACCGGCCCTATGTATATACTTATGTGTAACAAGAGACATATATAAACTCTGTAATAAGTGCCATGCCTACCTTATCAGCCTGCGTAGATCGATATCAGAATAAACTGTCCAGACGTTCCTGGAGTCAACAACAATACCAGACAAATGAGAACGATATATCCAGATTATCCAACAGGAAGCACAAGACGAAACGAACCAACGCCGAAGCGAAACGAAAACACAGCGCAATCTTTAGTGAACGAATTTCATTCCACGCTAACGCACGCAGCTTCCTTATATCCTTGAGACTGTAAATAATACGGACCAGGACACAGGTTCATTTAAATGAATGAATTCGATACCAGGCATCACATTTCCACTTCGCCTATTTAAGACTTGTCTCCGGATGCTGCCTCAAGACCAAGATCTCCAATACCGAGTTAAAATCGCGTGTCGACTTTTTCTGCGTGGTCTGCAGGCGAAAAAATAAATCGAATTCGCTCAATAAATAAGTAATTCTAAGTCAGTTGGTTCCATTAATTGAATATTTCATTGTAGTCGGCATTTATTTGCCGTAACGGTTTGCTCAATACGTGAGGGAATCGTGAGTGTCCCACGGCTTTTGTTCGGGAGTAATATTTTCAGGGAAATTATAGTTGGGAGTAAATTAAAAAAAGCTGTTGCACACAGACCGCAGTCACGGCACCGCGGTCAGGCATGCAGAGCCCAGTGCGCTGGTCCCTGCTCAACTTAACCGGAGATATGCAACTGGGATCAGTACTCAATATAATGTGATGACTGCCTAAAGCTCCCTTATCAACTGCGATCACTACTAATTTTGAATGCGATGAACGCACGAAGCTCCCTTGTCAACTGGGATCACTATTCAATAGAAGGCCCGGAGATCCCATGTGTGCATGGTGTCGATCAAGCATTCAATGGAACCGTATGGCCAAATTATTCATACATTCATATCCAGTTTTAACCCCGCTTCGAGACTCGAGAACGATGGAATATAGGTGTCAAATTCTTAAACTTCGGTTTAGTCCGCCTCGATTTAGCCATAATGCCCGTTTTCGCTGAGTAAAGTATTGTACATATACATGCTAACTGCGCACCTTGCGCAGAATTCTACTGACAGTGAAAATATGATAATTAATAGAACAGTATTATAACTGTAATTTCGTAAGACTACAAAACTTTCACAGCTGCACAACGAACGGTGGAAACATTTGTCAATTCCACAATGTTTGGACATGTTATAATATGGCTATTCGACTCTCGCATAGTTAAATCACATCAGTGGATGCACATATACTTTCAGCTCATCAGACGATAGCAAAATGAAAACTATACTCGCAATCAATATCATTCATTTGGCACACGAATCACGAAAATAGGTAAAAGCATCCATCAGTTTTACGTTGAAAACGAATATAAAAGCGCGTATAGTTGAGAACGCTCTTTACTATATATCGCTTTAGAATCATGACTCTTTATCATTTACGCTCACAGTAACCACAAGCGCGCAAAGCGCGCGTACATTAAGCGCAGGTGAATGATGACGTCATAAAATTTGTTTCTATATTTTCTATAATGATGTGCCAAATTCTGATGGCGTGTACGTTTTTTTTGGTGAAATTGAGACGTGACTCCCGGTTAGTAACTGTCTGGAGATTGATAAATTGCGGAATCGGCAGTGGACCAACGAGACGAAAATACAAATTTCAACTTCACAGTTTCCGAAGAATTCCCATGTGATTTAGGCATATTAGTTTCATTTTGACCAATTTCGTTAGTTAGCTTAATGAACACCAGAGAAACACCATGGCACGGTTCATGACGTCATTTGCGTCATGTTGGATCGAGACAAGATTGCACAATCCATGAAAATACTTGTCATGTCGTCTCCACCGGGGCCATTGCATGCTGTTACATATATGACCACATAACCACTGTTACATATATGACCACATAACCACTTGTAAGACTCGTTATGAAATGTGCTGACATTATTCTGGATCCCTACATATATCCCTTCCATGACTGGCGCTTCCTGGAATTTTGCGAAAACCCTGAGCCAATTAATGAATATATGTAAGAGAACACATTGGCCTAACAATATTTGCCCTGACATTGTAAGCAAGTGCATTCTCTTTTATGTATGCGATGCTTCCTTTGTGAGACTCGCATATATAAGAAAATTCACTTGGCACGGGATATTTAATCCTGCAGAGCTCTGCCGTCATGAAAGGGATATACTGTATACATGCAAAGAGGACACAAACAAGTTCGAACAGCATAGAGGAGCTTGTTTCATAGCGAACATCTACAGGGCTCGTATTCACCGACCGAGTTTATTTTATAAACAGGATATAGTGTATTTGGTAGCCATTGAACGCGCATATTTAAGGTACCTTCGATATCGTCGCACCGATCCTTACGATTGTATACGCTACTACGGGAAATTTGTTCAAATCAATTTTTTGGGAAAAAAAAACACTCTTTAATAACGTTAACCTTTTTTTTGCGAAAACCCTGTGCCAGTACATTATCTTATATATGCGAGTCGCCAATAGGGCGCCTCGCATTTATAGGAGAATGCATTGGCCTAACAATATATACCTTCATCTTGTAAGCCAGTGCATACTGACTCATATATATATGCGAGGCTCCGTATGGGAATGCACTGGCACAGGGTCTTTAACGCTGCATCAGCGCAGCTCCCTTCACGAAAGCGTTAACAGTGTTAGCGGCGCCATCAGACGGAGATCGGATCTCAAGCTATAAAGGTGAGCTGCCGTACATGGGCCCTAACAGTTTAAACAGGTTCACGCTTGATGCAGCGCATAATATTGTAAGGATCGGGTGATCGTCGGTAAGATTGACCCAATCTATATTTGCCATTTATGTATTGTTTACCACATGAGGTAGGAGTCATTATTGGAAGGAAATGACATGTCAAGAGCGGAGGGTACAATCGAGCCCCTCGTATGGGTCGAGGTTGTCGCCCGCTCGAAGCAGGTCATTCCCTTCCATGAATGACTCCACACCGAAGGTGGTAACCAGTCTACACACCACTGGAATGTATATACGATAGATATGGTTATTGCCTCCTTGAAGGAGAGATATATGTACAAATATATACATGTTTATAAATACAATGGTGACATTCAATTTATATGAATTTCATTTACATAAGGTCGGTTAACGAAAATGTTGTAGTATTTACATCTTAGTATTTAAATCCGCATACAACAGTTTGCGTCATGTGAAAATATTATGCTGAATTTGAGCTTACTGGTTAGAGACACACATCAATTTCAAATATTACGACTGTCAGATCGTTTCAAAAATTTATAAATTGATTACTCTCATGCCAAAAAAAACCAGGTCAAATTCGGTCCGATTTACCGATTAATTTCTGGGTGATAAGTTAGGTTATTACATGCAGGGATGTTACGCGGTGACAGGCGGAGTAGGGTGGGGTTGGTGAAAACCTATATACTTGGGTCAAATTCTGTGGTGAATTTAGACCAAAATATGTTCGTATTGTTTGATTTAGCAATCACTATTTGCTGTGAAATTTTTCACTTCGTAATTTATTTTACTGAAATGGCCATCATGCAGTTGAAGAACATTTTGCAACCATAATAGATGCCAGTTTGGAAAACTTTTAGGTACCGGTTGTTGGAAAATTTCAACCCAAGGAGTTCATTTACCTGTACACGCAGTGTCTGATTCATGGGGTGGGGTGCAAGCGGAGTTCGAAGGTGGAAACACCCTCTGGGAACGTCCCTTGTTATATTATTATGTATACCGTGTGTGTATCACAATACTTTTACATGCGAATGCTAATATCCAGCAAATTAAATCGGCGATCGACAGTGGACGGGGTCAACATCGGATTAACACGACGGCCAGCAATATTTGGCTTGAATTCGAGCGATTTAGTAAGGTTTGCAAATATACTTACCAACCTGACCCGTCCATTTACCGACCTGCTTGTGTCGCTCGAGTTGACGCCAAACATTGCTGGCCGCCGAATTAATCCGATGGTGGGTGACCATGGCAAACAGCATGGGAGGCGTGTAATAATCGACACCGCCTTATGACCAAATCGCAAACATTCAAAGATAAAATTCGCGTAAGAGAGGAAGAGAATCAAACTGAAATATGTGACCCGCCATATCAAATCCAGTCATAAGTCGGGATTTGTTTTACCCTGTGCCAATGCATTCTCTTATATATGCGAGTCGACCATAGGTCGCCTCGCATATATAAGAGAATGCATTGGCCTAACAATTTTTTATAATTTTTTTTAAATAAATGTTTCTTACAATTTTTAGGACATAAAATAAAAAACATCCATTACCCTGCAGGGAGCCCCACACATATATAGAAGCATATAGAAGAGTGTCGTCTACTCATGTTTGTCTGGGGCTCTGTATGGGTGAAATTATAAAATTGTTAAAGAATACCTGAGAATACAAGAAAAAATTATTAAAATTGTAAAAAATATGTATTATTTCTCAAACAATCCCAATGTAATCGATACAATTCAGATAAGAATTTTCCATGATTTTTCTTTAAATTTCAATGCTAATTAATTAACCCTTTGAGTGCCAGGGGCCGATCTTATCGGCCTTAAACCTACAAAATAAGTCTGTTAAAGAATATAATTATTATTATATCTTTATTTCCTCCAAAACGATGAAGATTTTTATAAAGAATTTAACATATAACACATATTATCTCAAGTTGACAAAACACAATGCGAATAAAGAAGTAACTATAATTATGTACAATTGTGGATATACACTGATGAGGACATGATTATGATGATGGTGAAGATGATGATGTTGATGCTGATGACGATTACGATGATGATGATGATGTTGATGACGAAGATCATGACGATAATGATGATGTTAATGAAGAAGATGATGATGACGACGACGATGATGTTGAATATGATGATGATCATGAGGTTCGGTGATGATGACGATGATGATTATGGTGATTAAAATTATTAAAATTGTAAAAAAAAAAAAAAAAAAAAAAAAAAAAAAATGTTAGGCCAATGCATTCTCTTATATATGCGAGGCGACCTATGGTCGACTCGCATATATAAGAGAATGCATTGGCACAGGGTAAAAACAATCCCGACTTACGACTGGATTTGATATGGCGGGTCACATATATATAGTATTGTGCTGATTGATACTTCCCATCTCTTTGTGTTCAACAATGTGGACGTTAGCACATACAAGATTTGCTCATAATTGAAATGAACCAAGCATGTATACTGCTACAAGCAAAGGCAATAAACTATTGTGGCCAATCTATGATAGTCGTCAAATCCCCTTGATTGGATAATCTTACACACCGCGGTGATGTCAATAGAGACCTTTCGCAAAACTCACGTTTACGATTACGGATACGGATAGGGTACTACGTCACCAATATTTGTGTACTTTCTAATCGTTGTCGTATTTTACTATCCGTAATAACGATTACGATTTCATGGTTTCTAATAAGCTCAAATAACACCTGAAATTTATTTTCTGCAATATATCACTTTACTCCGTTCGAGACTGTATATGTATATCATGTAAACCATCCAGTTATATTGAGCTACGACCTCGGTGTTCTGTTTAGATTGGCAATCACTCTACTCGTCGTCGTGAATCTCGAGCTTCCCGCGAAATAAGATCGCTATTCACAACGGATAGTCATCGCTGGCTGCGACACAAAACTTTGCAGTAATATATAGAAGTGCACTATGAAACCAGTCGCCAAAAATACACGACTGACATGGATATGGTTGTACTAAAAAACTATTTGGCACACCCACCGACATCACCGTGTCGACTATGTTTCGATTTGATAGGACCAAATCAGAAGTGATGCACATCAGCGAGAACACAAACCTTATGTAGGATTTCCTAAACCCAAAGAGGTGATAGGCCTGGATAGGATAGGATATTTGATTTCCAATACATATACACAGAGACGAGGCGACAGGGGGGTTAATGGGGGGGGGGGGGGGCTGTCTCACCCCCCAACTTGGGTCAAAATTTTCAACAGTTGGAAATTTCATACCTGACACAACATTAGTTAGAAATTTCACACCAACAATAGGTTGAAAATGTTTTTGTAGTTTGATTTTCAAACAATTTATTGTGGGGAGTTTATTGTTTTTGGACCAATATTTGCATATTTTCCTTCTTTTGATAACAATTTTGGACTGAAATGGCCATCAGTTAGAAATTTTCCAACCTTAGGGGTGTCAGGTTGGAAATTTCTAACACTTGGAAAGCTTGTGTCCTGGTCCCTCCCCGTGGCCAGTCAAAAACTTCTAGTTAATTTCAGAAAATAATATTGTCCTACATTTGGTGAAAATTGTCCTTGGAATTGTCATCAGTTGGAAATTTCCAACTCTATGAATGCTTGAGGCTAGTCTAGATGCCAGGATTTTGCGATTTTCTTGTTCAGGTTGCAAAATTTTCGCACACCGGGCCGAACCATGTTCGGTCCGGTGTGTCCTGGTCCCTCCCCGTGGCCAATATAAAACTGCTGATGAGTTTAAGAAAACAATATTTTACTACATTTAGTTAAAATTGTTGACTGAAAAGTTCCAAACTAAGGGAGAGTATGAATTTTCTCACACCGGGCCGAACAACCATGGTCGGCCCGGTGTGTCCTGGTCTATTGCCCGTATAGTGGTGTGCGTTTGTCTGGAGTTAGACTACTAGATGTTAGGATTTGTGCAATGTTCAGGTTCAAAATATATGAATATTATCATACCGGGTAGATAGAACCATGGTTTATAATTAGGCTATTAGGCATGTGAACACTTATAGGTGCAATGAGGGAATGAAATTTTGCAAAAACCTTTGATCTGATTCAAAGGGTGTTTTGGTTTGATTCAAGGCGGGGGTGAAAAAGGGATTATGCACGACCTTGTCTCTGGTTTGATTCAAGGGGGGGGGGGTGCAGTTGGAATTATCAAGGTGGACACCCCCAACGGAGACCCTCTAGCCACGTCCCTGCACATACATATTACATAATAATGATGACAATTATGGATAATTCTGTCGTATATTGTGGGCGATGGCATAATCTGGCAAGACTGTCTTCCTGCCGAAATCGAATTGAAATGAAATTGCGGACTGAAAGGGTCTTGAAGTGGTAGCGTCGTGGATGATGTGAGGTTCAAATTTAGGAACCCCTCTTCCCCCATCAGCATAATGTCTATCAGGTCATCCGTGATAACAACGAACTGAATTTCCACCAAATATGACCTGGCATTTATACCTGTATTGCCATAATATATCACGAGAATCCCGGGTCGTACCTTGTAACTGGTCGAATTATTGACAATATAAACAGGTCATTATTATCGCATTGTTGCAAATGAGACGATATGTGAAGTATTAAGGGACTGTATACCAAACACACAATTTGATTTGTAAAAGTGGTACGAAATAATGATGGTAAGTGTTCGTCAAAACTCTTACGCGTAGTCGTTTTGCGAAAGGACTTTTTGGCCACACGGATAGACTTACGACTACGAATAGCTATCCGTATTCGTAATCGTAAACGTGAGGATGCGAAAGGTCTCTAATATGATGAACGACCACATACAGCTTCGTGTTGGAGACTCCCTTTTATACACTACGTAGACTGTATATAAGTAAAGGACAGAGCATAGGAATAGTTCTTTACCAGAACCAATCGAGTCGAAGACGAGATATATTGTGATAAAGAACTATTCGCGTACTCTGACCGACTTATAAGATCACAATTATTGACCGCGCATAATGGGATTAGCTGGATACCGCCATGCAATGAGCGTGTGTGCATCATGCACGACACACAGCCCGTGCGCTGGCCGACATTCAACATGCTTTGGAAATTGGCGTGCTTTTCCAAAAATCAGGAAACGATTGTAGCAATGGGATTGTGCTCAAACCCCAGTTGGCGAATACGAGCCCAGAAGTCGAGACTGACGCTGCTCCAAATCCAACCGACACCATTGGAGAAGAGGATGACGATTAACAGATTGTTTATTTGTTTGTTTTATGAAGTATGCGGTGGTTGGGCTAGCTGGTCCCGACTATTACCCCTCGCCATTATACTTCATACCTTGCACACAGCGCAACCAAAAGTTCAAAGACTACGTCACGAATCAACCAAAGGATCTTTTTCGTATCCACTCACAATTCCTTAATCCACCGTCACACAACACATGTAACTCAACTTTTTTCTTTTTCTTTGGGCGATCCATAAGTGAATGTGGTAGTTCATGAGTTTTGTAGTAGCAATCGCCGGGTTTTGTGGTAGCTCACGAGTTCTGTAGTAAATTCAATGAGTTATGTGGTAGTCTGAGGTCACGAGTTCTGTAGTAGAACATCAACGAATTGTGTAGTAAAGAAACATGCTAACGAGTTGTGTAGTTCTATCAATTTCCACACATGTTGTACATTTTAACGGTGGTGCCTGACCAAACTGCTTTTTCTTACATCGTAGCAAATGTGCGGGATAAAGTTACATCTATTTTTTACGCTTATAATTTTTATGGCAACTTATTGGTGCCCTCAAGTCATATGATGTCAACGGCACCTATCCCATGACATTCCCGTCCGCCACACAGTATTACACTTCAACTGGATATATAACCAAAAAGTATAAGAATAAATACAAATGACGGTCACGGTCTATAATGCCAGTGATATAGGCCTGAGAATATGATGCCGGACATTTGCAGAATGAGGCCCGCAGAGGGTGAATTTAGTGACGCTACACCGCACAGCGGGCTAACATCGCCACATTCGTCTTCTTGTTGGGACCTCATTCTGTATGGTCTCATCTGTTACGGGAGACCTAGACTCAGATTTAAGTTCGCATATGGCGAAGATGGTGATGTGCACAAATTGGGTACCTCGATTATGCAATGTGTCTTCTGCCAATTTGTGGATATAGAGAAACTAAACAAGAAAGGGATCTTTGTGAAGACTAAAAAAAACTAAAAAAAAATTGTTAATTTGATAATAGAAATACTTTCTAGAGAAGATGAGGTCTAAGCATGCAGAATGAGGTCTCCAAAGGATGAATGTAGTGATGCTAGCACGCTGTGTGGGACAGCGTCGTTAAATTCACCATCTGGGGACCTCATTCTGCAAATGTCATGCACCTGGCAAGAGATGTCTTATACAGTAATGCCATAAATAATGGACTCCTTAACCATAGCAGAATTATGGGTAACTTTTCAGGATTTAGTCGGAAATATGGCTTGTTGCCATTAATCAGAAAGCTCTCACTGACTAAATCCTGAAAAGTTACCCATAATTCTGCTGTGGTTAAGGAGCCGATTATTTAGGGCATTACTGTAGTCACACGCTTGACACGATAATAATCCAATACCGTATTAGTTATGTCGTGTTGTTAGGTAATTTACAAAACAGGTTTAGAGAGTCGATGAGCGGATATCAACTGATATCCAATCGGGGTCGCGAATTACTATCTATAATCTATTATATATTTTGAAAGATCTGTGTGTGTGTGTGTGTATGTGTTTGTTTGTGTGTGTGTGTGTGTGTGTGTTTGAAATCGATGGACTCGAAAACGACTAAGCCAATTTCGATGAAATTTGGTATTTGGATGTGTTTTCGGCCGGAGACGAACATAGGCATATTTATTTGTCCGTGCGAGGTCAACTTTTCACGTGCGGAGGTCAAATCTGTTTTTACGCCGTTTTTGCGCTAATATATTTCAGTTCGGTGCTCACAAATCGATTCGATATAGCGCGAATAATAAATTGCCAGTCATATAATTTGCACGGTTAGAATCTGTGGCGTGTCCTCTTTCCAACGATATATAATATGTATGTATCCGTTTTAGTTATCTGCCTCAATTATTAGGTACAAGTGGTCCGATGCTTTTATCGGGATAAAATCAATGCGTAATTTCTATGACGTCGTCAGAGGTCATAAAGTTAGATTACGTTAACTCTCACCCTGCCGATGCATTTGACTGTGTCGCGTTAACTCATCACCGGCCGAGGTATCCGCAAATGACATTGGGCTATATATCTCGGAAACGGGTGTAGCTATCGACTTGAAATTTGGTATGTGAATGTATCTTGCCCCGGATACGAATTTTATCGGGTCGCCGAGCACGTGCGACACCAGCTTCGCGCATGCGCAGACCAGATCTAGGAAACGGGTTGAGATATTGACTTTAAATTTGGTATGTGAATGTATCTTGCCCCGGATACGAATTTTATCGGGTCGCCGAGCACGTGCGACACCAGCTTCGCGCATGCGCAGACCAGATCTAGGAAACGGGTGGAGCAATCGACTTGAAATTTGGTTTTTGAATAGCCCGGACGAAGTCGGGTCACCTTCTAGTCTATTATATATTTTGAAAGATCTGTGTGTGTGTGTGTGTATGTGTTTGTTTGTGTGTGTGTGTGTGTGTGTGTTTGAAATCGATGGACTCGAAAACGACTAAGCCAATTTCGATGAAATTTGGTATTTGGATGTGTTTTCGGCCGGAGACGAACATAGGCATATTTATTTGTCCGTGCGAGGTCAACTTTTCACGTGCGGAGGTCAAATCTGTTTTTACGCCGTTTTTGCGCTAATATATTTCAGTTCGGTGCTCACAAATCGATTCGATATAGCGCGAATAATAAATTGCCAGTCATATAATTTGCACGGTTAGAATCTGTGGCGTGTCCTCTTTCCAACGATATATAATATGTATGTATCCGTTTTAGTTATCTGCCTCAATTATTAGGTACAAGTGGTCCGATGCTTTTATCGGGATAAAATCAATGCGTAATTTCTATGACGTCGTCAGAGGTCATAAAGTTAGATTACGTTAACTCTCACCCTGCCGATGCATTTGACTGTGTCGCGTTAACTCATCACCGGCCGAGGTATCCGCAAATGACATTGGGCTATATATCTCGGAAACGGGTGTAGCTATCGACTTGAAATTTGGTATGTGAATGTATCTTGCCCCGGATACGAATTTTATCGGGTCGCCGAGCACGTGCGACACCAGCTTCGCGCATGCGCAGACCAGATCTAGGAAACGGGTTGAGATATTGACTTTAAATTTGGTATGTGAATGTATCTTGCCCCGGATACGAATTTTATCGGGTCGCCGAGCACGTGCGACACCAGCTTCGCGCATGCGCAGACCAGATCTAGGAAACGGGTGGAGCAATCGACTTGAAATTTGGTTTTTGAATAGCCCGGACGAAGTCGGGTCACCTTCTAGTCTATTATATATTTTGAAAGATCTGTGTATGTGTTTGTTTGTGTGTGTGTGTGTGTGTGTGTGTGTGTGTGTGTTTGAAATCGATGGACTCCAAAACGACTAAGCCAATTTCGATGAAATTTGGTATTTGGATGTGTTTTCGGCCGGAGACGAACATAGGCATATTTATTTGTCCGTGCGAGGTCAACTTTTCACGTGCGGAGGTCAAATCTGTTTTTACGCCGTTTTTGCGCTAATATATTTCAGTTCGGTGCTCACAAATCGATTCGATATAGCGCGAATAATAAATTGCCAGTCATATAATTTGCACGGTTAGAATCTGTGGCGTGTCCTCTTTCCAACGATATATAATATGTATGTATCCGTTTTAGTTATCTGCCTCAATTATTAGGTACAAGTGGTCCGATGCTTTTATCGGGATAAAATCAATGCGTAATTTCTATGACGTCGTCAGAGGTCATAAAGTTAGATTACGTTAACTCTCACCCTGCCGATGCATTTGACTGTGTCGCGTTAACTCATCACCGGCCGAGGTATCCGCAAATGACATTGGGCTATATATCTCGGAAACGGGTGTAGCTATCGACTTGAAATTTGGTATGTGAATGTATCTTGCCCCGGATACGAATTTTATCGGGTCGCCGAGCACGTGCGACACCAGCTTCGCGCATGCGCAGACCAGATCTAGGAAACGGGTGGAGCTATCGACTTGAAATTTGGTTTTTGAATAGCCCGGACGAAGTCGGGTCACCTTCTAGTCTATTATATATTTTGAAAGATCTGTGTATGTGTTTGTTTGTTTGTGTGTGTGTGTGTGTGTGTGTGTGTGTTTGAAATCGATGGACTCGAAATTTGGTATTTGGATGTGTTTTCGGCCGGAGACGAACATAGGCATATTTATTTGTCCGTGCGAGGTCAACTTTTCACGTGCGGAGGTCAAATCTATTTTTACGCCGTTTTTGCGCTAATATATTTCAGTTCGGTGCTCACAAATCGATTCGATATAGCGCGAATAATAAATTGCCAGTCATATAATTTGCACGGTTAGAATCTGTGTGGCTTCATCTTTCCAACGATATATAATATGTATGTATCCGTTTTAGTTATCTGCCTCAATTATTAGGTACAAGTGGTACGATGCTTTTATCGGGATAAAATCAATGCGTAATTTCTATGACGTCGTCAGAGGTCATAAAGTTAGATTACGTTAACTCTCACCCTGCCGATGCATTTGACTGTGTCGCGTTAACTCATCACCGGCCGAGGTATCCGCAAATGACATTGGGCTATATATCTCGCAAACGGGTGTAGCCATCGACTTGAAATTTGGTATGTGAATGTATCTTGCCCCGGATACGAATTTTATCGGGTCGCCGAGCACGTGCGACGCCAGCTTCGCGCATGCGCAGACGAGATCTCGAAAACGGGTTGAGATATTGACTTTAAATTTGGTATGTGAATGTATCTTGCCCTGGATACGAATTTTATCGGGTCGCCGAGCACGTGCGACACCAGCTTCGCGCATGCGCAGACCAGATCTAGGAAACGGGTGGAGCAATCGACTTGAAATTTGGTTTTTTAATAGCCCGGACGAAGTCGGGTCACCTTCTAGTAGTATTTAAAATATAACAAATCTTACTGTAACACGCGAACCACATGTAATACTTGGGATGTCAATGAACTTTTCAATAAGTCACGTCAACATTGTATTAGTAGGTTCACGTAAGACGTCATACATTTACTGGAGATCGCAACAACGCGAGAATTGACGCACTGAGAAGAGAGAAATTATCGAAATCCTATGGTTATGGGTTATACTTGGGTACTAAAGTCTAAGTTACCCAGGTTCGAAATCTGGTTGGGGTATATTTTGAACCGCGCAATATTGTCATTTTGGTGTTATGTGAATCTTGCCTGCTTGAGTTTGTGTGGTGTGCATCCTGAATGGTTGAGTTTGTGTGATGTGAATCTTGTCTACTTGAGTTTGTGTGATGTGAATCTTGTCTACTTGAGTTTTGGGTGATGTGAATCTATTTTGCTTGCGTTTGTGTTATGTGAATCTTGTCTGCTCGAGTTTGTGTTAAGTGAATATTGTCTGCTTGAGTTTGTGTGGTGTGCATCCTGAATGGTTGAGTTTGTGTGATGTGAGTCTTCTCTGCTTGAGTTTGTGTGTTATGTGAATTTTGTCTGCTTGAGTTTGTGTGATGTGAATATTGTCTGCTTGAGTTTGTGTGATGTGAATCTTGTTTGCTTGAGTTTTGTGTGATGTGAATCTGTTCTGCTTGAGTGTGCGCGATGTGAATCTTGTCTACTTGATTTTTGATGTGATGTGTATCTTGTCCGCTTGAGTGTGTGCGATGTAAATCTTGTCTGCTTGAGTGTGTGCGATGTAAATCTTGTCTGCTTGAGTGTGTGCGATGTAAATCTTGTCTACTTGATTTTTTGTGTGATGTGTATCTTGTCTGCATGGGTTTGTGCGATGTGAATCCTGTATGGTTGAGTTTGTGTGATGTGAATCGTGATTGCCCGTGTTTGTGTGGTGTGAACCTTTTCTGCTTGAGTTTGTGTTATGTGAATATTGTTTGTTAAATTTGTTTGTTGTGAATCATGTATGCCCGTGTTTGTCTGGTGTGAACCTTTTCTGCTTGCGTTTGTGTTATGTGAATCTTGTCTGCCTGAGTTTGTGTGATGTAAATCTTGTCTACTTGAGTTTGTGAGATGTGAATCTTGTTTGCTTGAGTTTTTGTTATGTGAATCTTGCCTGTTTAAGTTTGTTTGTTGTGAATCGTGTTTGCCTGAGTCTGTGTGGTGTGAATCTTTTCTGCTTGCGTTTGTGTTATGTGAATCTTATATGCTTTATTTTTTGTTATGTGAAACTTGTCTACTTGAGTTTGTATGATGTGAATATTGTCTACTTTAGTTTTTGTGATGTGAATCTTGTATTCTTGAGTTTGTGTGATGTGAATCTTGTCTACTTTAGTTTTTGTGATGTGAATCTTGTATTCTTGAGTTTGTGTGATGTGAATCTTGTCTACTTTAGTTTTTGTGATGTGAATCTTGTATTCTTGAGTTTGTATGATGTGAATATTGTCTACTTTAGTTTTTGTGATGTGAATCTTGTATTCTTGAGTTTGTGTGATGTGAATCCTATCGGCTTGGTGTGATGTGAATCTTGACTGCGTGAATTTGTATGATTGAATCTTGTCCTTTGATTCAATCGATCTGAGAAAGTAATGGTGTCGTTATCCATCATCGATCTTTATCAATAATTATCTGTTATTTTATGCCAATCATTGTCTCAAATTCATTGAAGCAAACGACAACGTTTAAATCAGACAATTTCTCCCCATAAAAGAGTTTTCCCAACATGGGTAACAATATACCAGTTACGGTGAACCTAGAAAAGAGTATGTCAGATTCAACGAAACTGTGCAATAGTATGCCAATTTTACATATTTTAATGTACTCAGAACGATATATACATAGGGATCGGAGAACAAATTATAGCTGAGGTAAAATGTAGAGGAAAAACATCCACCATGCGTGTTTATAGCATCTTTTATTTCGGATCAAAGGATTAATGGACACCTGTCGCATAATGAACGACTATACTGATATGAAATACGAATATGGTTACGTCACTAGAATTTGTGTTCTTTCTATCAGTTGTCGTTATGCCATATCCGTAGTTACGACTAAGGTCTCGAGAAGCCAAGCGTGGGTACGCGAGATTTGCATGCAATCATCGAGACAACCACTGACTATGACAAAAACATAATTAAATACAAAATAATTATAACGACAAAAAGAACCGTATCACATTACTGCGAATGGCATGGAGTTTGAACGGCACTATTGTTTAGCAAATGCGTCATCCATTTCATAATTAATATCTCAGATCACATAAAACAAATATCACATGTTTATGCCTTATAGTCGATCAAAGTGAATGCATATTCTGACTGAACTAACGTAAAACATCCAAGCCTTGAAATAGTGTGTCTGTCATTTGCAGAATGAGGTCCTCAGAGGGTGAATTTAGTGATGCTACCCCGCATAGCGGGTTAGCATCACCAAATTCACCCTCTGGGGACCTCATTCTGCTTACAACTCAGCAGAATGAGGTTCCCAGAGGGTGAATTTGGTGATGCTAACCCGCTATGCGGGGTAGCATAACTAAATTCACCCTCTGGGGACCTCATTCTGCAAATGACAGACACCCTATTTCAAGGCTTGAAAACATCGTCATCAAAAATGCAAATGAAGACACAAACTTGCCGAACAAATAAAGCTAACTATAAGTGATGGTTTCTGAATATCAGATATTCATGGTTAAACGATGTAGCAAATCATACGCTTGGTGTAACGAGGGAAATTCCATATTATTGGAAGCCCCACTGCGCACTTTGAGCCGTCTATATTGCGAACCAGGATAAGTATTTGCATAATCACCCACACAAGTCCCCAAGGGTGCCACAATCATAATGATTCATGAAGTACAGACACGGTGAAACCGACCAGTATCACCAGATCCATCATGATTCATTCATTGGTTCATCAATAAAAATAATATTCATCGGATATTATATACATGACATCAGTTTGTGTAACCTGGTTGGATGTACATTATATGCATTTACACCCTATTATATTTCATATACCATTCGGAGAAGGAAGCTCCAAAAAAAAAAGAAGAAGATGTGATGTTCGTGCAAAATTACTGCAAAAAATGGACCTTTTTGTCACATATATAGAGTAGTTCATACAAAATATATCAAGACTTTCCTATGCATATAAAGTCCGTGACGGTTTGTTACCTGAAATTAAACGGACATGGTTCGTTCGAACCCAACAATTATGTATACATAACGTGATAAGAGCATAACGTGTATACATGTATACATAACGTGTAAAACAGTCTCAAAACATACCCTCACGGAAGATTTCTGAACTAATTCGTGGATATAGCGCCAAATTTACGTGTGTTTTGTCTTTTTTTTCGGTAAATTTGATATCGTTTCGTTTGCGTCAGTTCAGTTTTTTTATAATCAGTGGTCCAGCTGAGTGGGCGCGTAAAAATTACACTTGGACCATGGGAAGAAAATATAGAGCTGTCGTCGCTCTGGACAGTTTCTGGTATACTACAGTAATGCCCAAAGTAATTGACCACTTAAGTGTACCTGATTTTGATAATTTAAACGAAGAGAAGGCAGTGCGTGAAGTTATAAATAGTTTCATGCTAAGATAACGCAATATATATTATACCTTTTCTGGACAGTTGTGTGTTATTACAATTCCGATTCCAGAATTTCAATGAATACATGTACAAAATATAATGGCGCAGTATCGGCTCGGGATACATTATAATGCACTGCGTATTTAGGCCGTCATAAACTCCAATGCTACATGTATATATATACGTCAATGTGCGCGCGTGTGAATGTTCTATATATAATATGGGATAGTGCAACCAGGGCGTAGAAACGTTGTAGCTATATATATATATATTGTATGTTCCACCCTACAAATATTTATTCCTTCAGTGTTGCGTGGATTGTATTTGTTTTTACTTCAATGCGTTTTTCTGGGACAAATAATGCTCGTAGAAACTTAATTGGGGTATTGTACCGACATATTTCGATACCGCGAACAAATCAAAAGCGAATATTATTAGGCATATTTTAGAGCTCAAACCGCCATGTGTCTTTAAGCTCGCTTTTGTGACATGCCTGGCCGTTTTTTCGGGGATCAAAACATGTCGATAAAAACGCTAAATTCTTTCATACGGACCTTAAATGCAAAAGAAAGATATGCTCAAGTCATCGAATTTAAAAAAAAAGAGTCCCGACTTTTTTTCAACATGAGGCAATAAAGAGTGTTCCTTGTCCGTAGAAAAATTGAATCCGCTCGAAGTGTTTTTTGAGAGTATTGATGGAAACATTATTTATTGCATGATCCAACATTATTCCATTCATTTGACATGGACCTCGCCAAGGCTCGATTCAGACCTAATTTACTGGACTCATTTTGTAAATTTCGCTATAAACTGGGGACGAGTTGTAGATCCTCTATTTATTTTATCCAGATAATTAATATTAATTCCCAAAATGGTGTATGTACATGTACATGATATATGTGATGAAGTCTGAGGGGGAAGAAGATGATTTGGCATCAAGCGCCAGGCGTTTATATGGAGCCATCTCAGAAAAGAACAGTAATTTAATTGTATAAAGATTGAAATATATGGAGGCAGAGAAGTGGAAGCCAAAATATGTGGAGAGAAAAGACAGAGTTAAAGAAGAAGAAAAAAAGAAAACAAAACAAGAATATATATAAAAGAGTAGCATCTGTCTGTCTATCTACCTAGCTGTCTGTCTGTCAGTTCGCGATCTTTCTACCAGAGCCATGGACAGATTTCAACCATATTTGGTGCGTGGACACGGGGTGTACCCCAACGAATGTTGTAACGGCGTTAGTTTTTTCCAAAGTTTTATTTAAAAAAGAAAACAAAAAAGGCTGTTTCAACTAGTTTGTCTATAAAGGCATAATTGAAGTTTGTTTCTATCGCAAGATCGTAGTGAAATCTATAGTCGAACTGCAATTTGTGGTGATTGAGGGTGCTAACAAGTTAGAAGTCTTATTCTTGGTACGCTTTTTTTTGGTACGCTCCGAACGTTTTCGGGTGAATTTCTGTTCTAAAAATAGCCCCAAAACTGTCCCGCGGATGTGATAAAAAATCTAAATAAAATTTACATTAATTGATAGGTGCTTTCCGGACAGCTGTGCTCGATTGGTATCTATTATTGTATACCCCGGAATCTATATAAAACTGTCTGGAACAGATACACCATCTTTAAAGATTCCCTGATAGGGGCCGGGAAACTATACGTCACTCATGTAATTTCAAGCCGCCGCTTCAGACGTGCGGATAGCTTCAATCAGGAACACATGCAGTGGATGAGCTGGATATGTGTTGCAACTTGCATTTGTTATTGTGCTTACGAGTGAAAGGGAATATGTGTATTTTTTAAATGTTTGAGGTGTTTTGATGTTCAAAATCGGGGCCCAATCAACGCACATCTTCTTAGGAAATGTCAGTTATAAATATGAGTTTATAAAGGTTGCTGATATTAAGACACAGTACAGTGTATATATAAAGAGTGTGCGATACGCAAAACACTCAACAACGGGAAGACCCCACTAAGCAAACTTTTGTTAAAATTGATACCATATTGTTTACAACATAATGATATGGCGCTCGCTAATCATCGCCACTCAAGAATTCGGTGTTGAATGTGACACCATGAATCGCTTTCCAAAAAAGTCGTCACGGTGTTGAGCGTTTTGCTTATGGTACACTCTTTACGTGCTGTAAATAAACAAATATTGGTTCACACAAAGTGTGCTTTGTGGGTAATATCGCATTAATGCTATCATTATACTATAATATTAGTATTTCTTGAAGAAATTCATAATTTGGTAACTTTTAATTCTAAATTATAACCTACAACTAAGGCCATGCATCCATGTCTTTAAGACTTTTATTCTGAGAAGCTGATCTGTCAATATTCATTGGTCAGATCAAATCAGAATGAATTGTAACCGATAAAGTCTTAAATAAAACAAATGTTAAATTCAACCCTGTCATGACAGGAGCTCCGCTGGTGCCAGTGCATTCTCTTATATGTGATAGTCTCCCACAGGGAGCCTCGCATATATAAGGGAATGCACTGGCTTACACGGTTAGGGTAAATATTGTTTGGCCAATGTATTCTTTTATATATGCAAGGCTGCCTATCCTGAATCTCCAGTCATGGAAGGGTTAATACATTTCGTATAAGTGATATGAGGGGTCAGACCAGCGTAGCGAGGGGACTGAACTCTGTCTTGATACAGTATGTAGAAATTTCGATGGTGTTTAATTATTATGTTCAATTATTGACATGAATATAGTGTATGTATTTTTCTTATCCTTTAATGGGTCATACACAGAAAAATAACAATGTAAAGAATATAATCTTAGGATGTGGCCTACGACAAGGTGATATGTGTATAATCAATAAAACAGTTATCTTTTGCTGCGGAACTGTTACTCTCCAGGGCATAATTGCACTGATTTGACATGATGGTGCAAAGTAGGTCAACCTAAGCTCGAAAAGTCGAAGTCAGTTATTGAATAATCGAATTTGCGAGAGTCTGGAGACTTCTGTAAAGTGCTAATGTTTGAATTCTCGGAATACCAGACGATAAACATGAATGTTTTAAATCAAACAAGAGTGAAGAGTAGCATATCAAGTAGGTGAAACCTCGGGCCGGATTCATCGTCCCCAGTTTACACCTGGTTAACGGAAACCTCCGTTTGACAAGCTAAAACCAAGGTTTATATATAAACTATGGACGGCATGTCTAAGTGACCCATTCGTCATCTCAGGATGAAATCTGGTTCAGCCAGCACATTGTTTAGCAGTAGTGTCTATACATTGTCGAGCTAGACAACAGTATATATATACTTACACAATGCATTTTATCGACAGCGAAAATCGACAATTAACATAACGATAATATAATATTTTAATTTATAAACGTGAAGCGCTCACACATGTAAATGTATAGGGATTTTTATGTCGATTGCGACCATTTATTGCGTTTTATAACCTTAAACTGGCAAGTAAACCATACTATTCGACGGTCCAACAAAACGGGGTTAAGGAAGGCTAGACCTTAGATGACGAATCGGTATTTTCTGGACCGCGGTTTCAAATTGCTACACAATCAACTCAATGAGTGGAGCTGTATATTATCTCGATTGACGGCGTATATATAACATGAGAAAGGCGGCTTGTTGTTATCATGTCACCAAATGAGCGTTGTCACGATGGGGAATCACGTGGTTTCAAAGTTGTGAGTACCACGCATTCAAAATGTGCAAACGCACATACAGTAATGCCCAAAGTAATTGACCACTTAACCACAGCAGAATTATGGGTAATTTTTCAAGATTTAGTCGGAAATATGGCCTATTGCCATTCATCGGAAAGCTCTCACCGAGAGCTTTCAGATGAATGTCAACAAGCCATATTTCCGACTAAATCCTGAAAAATTACCCATAATTCTGCTGTGGTTAAGTGGTCAATTACTTTGGGCATTACTGTAATATATGAGGAACAGACACAAAAAATTAGCATTTTGACTGTTATACGAGCATATGTTAATTTATTTTTAAGACAAGTTGATACCTTATTTGTTCGGAAGTTGTCAGTAGTGGAGGTTCGTGTAATGCACAAGTCCATACATCTAGGATAATCCTTCGACTGAAAACTGGTCAGAATGTTAGAGCAAACAAATGTGAGTTTGGACACACATGAGGTATCAATTTCTTTGAAAAATAACATAGCATATGCTCATAACTGCCAAAATACTATGTAATATATCATTATCATAGTTTATTACCCTTTTCTCGTTTCTGGTCGCGTTTGCAATCGCCTCGGCCATTTTGAATGCCTGGTACTCATCAACTCGAAACCACGTGATCCCCCCACCTTTGTTGTTAGAAGTGCATGTGCATTTGTTCACGTTAATTATGTGCATGCCAATAACCATTATACCTTCCTGATTGTGTGTTGTCCGCCTGTTAACTTGGCAGTTTGAGTGCATGTTCATCTCACCGAAACACCTAGCCACTGAACAACCACAAACTCCCTTTATGGTTTGGGTGGACCGCCAATGTATATGTTTTAACCCGGTTTACACTCGGAAGTTTAACCTAGAGAATCCGGCCTCGGTGTTTCTGAGATTTTGAGAACGTTATTATAGCCATTCTATGCTGAATGGAATTTTCCATTCAATTATAAAAGTATACATTGGAATAGTATATTATTCATTTGGGGGGTGTTCAAGAAATATAAGCAGACGACAGACAGGTAATACACAACTACATATTTATTGGTGGGAAATGTTTATATAGGTTGCAAACGACATCTTCATAATGAGTAACTACTCGTCAATGAATATCTAGCGAAAAAGGGGTTAAAGAACAACGGTCTGATTTGACACAACATTAGTGTAATTTTCCTGAGTTATGTTCAGCTCACCAGCATAAATCGAAAGAAAGATATTCGCAATCAACCATCAATCGTATGACACGGTACTCACAGTGGGGAATTATGTGGTTTAAAGGTTGGTGAGTACCACGCATTAAAAATGGCAGTAGGGAGCGTAAACGTGAAAAAACATAATATATGAGGAGCTGACCCAAAACATAACATTTGGACTGTTACGAGCATATGCTAGTTTATTTTAAAAATAACATATCTGCTCGGAAATAGCCAGTAGTTTTCTATAACATTCTGAACAAATTTGCCAGTCGGAGGTTCGTGGAATACACAAGTCCATACATCTAGGAGAATCCTTCGACAGACAACTTTGGTCAGAAAGTTGGAGAAACAACTGTGAGTTTGGACACAAATGAAGAATCAGCTTGTTACATGTTACGAACTTCACAATAACATATTATTTACGCATTATTTATAATTTGTATAAGAACAACGTATGTCTATAATTTAATATTCTTTCTGTTTATGGCGAAATCAAAGGATGTGACTATTTTAACAGCAATACCCATCGCAAAAGCCATCCGTATCTTTAACGTGCTTAACCCTTTCTATACTTAATGGATTCTCACACCCAGTTATACAATTATACATTGGAATGGTATAATCTTCATTTGGGGGGTGTTCTATTGCAAGTGTTCAAGGCGACAGACAGAAAATAGATAATACAAGCGCATTGAGAATGATTCATATTCAATC